>BQNB010045195.1:0-7500 GCA_026074375.1 Tanacetum coccineum
TTTGTGAATTCCAATACCGCTTCTACTTCAGGTTCAGGGACACTCCCTAGTAATACCATTACTAACCCGAAGGTAGATTTGAAGGGTATTACCACCCAAAGCGGTGTTGCTTATCAAGAACCCACGATTCCTACTACTTCTTTTTCTCCTCCTAAAGTAGTGAAACGTGAAACTAAGGTGACAAAGGACATGGTGCCTCCTACTAATAACAGAAGCACCAAAGACGTCCAACCTCCGGTTTTCCAAGTTCAACCCCAAGTACCAAATTCTAAACCCGTTGTTACTCCCGTTAGTAATCCGATGCCTAACTTAAAACCGTCAATTCCATATCCTTCGAGACGTAATGATAAAAGGCGTCGTGAAAAAGCTAACGACCAAATTGAGAAATTCTACGAAATCTTTAAAGATTTAAGTTTCGAAATTAGCTTAACGGATGCTTTGATTCGTATGCCTAAATTTGCCTCGACTCTTAAAGCCTTAATCAAAAACAAAGAAAAGTTAAGTCAAATGGCTAGAACTTCATTGAATGATCATTGCTTGGCGGTCATCCTCAACAAGTTACCAGAAAAACTTAGAGACCCGGCAAATTCCTCATACCGTGTGATTTTCCCAAAATAGATGAGTGCTTAACCTTGGCCGATCTTGGTGCTAGCATAAATCTTATGCCATTATCGGTGTGGAAAAGACTTTCTCTTCCGGAACTCACCCCTACTTGTATGACTCTTAAACTAGCAGACCGTTCGATCACTCAACCGATCGGTATCGCCAAAGATGTCTACGTAAAAGTAGGAAAGTTCCAATTCCTGGCCAACTTCGTAGTCATAGACTTTGATGCCGATCCCCGAGTCCCCCTAATTCTCATGAGATCCTTTTTAAATACCGGACGTGCCTTGATGGATGTTTACGAAGGAGAACTAACACTTCATGTTAGAAAAGAAGCCATAACATTCAATCTTGATCAAACTTCAAGGTACTCCTCTAATTACGATGATATAACAGCGAACCGAATCGACGTCATTGAATTGGCTTGTGAGGAGTATTCTCAAGAAGTTCTCGGTTTCTCCGATTTGATCGTGAGTGGCAATCCCACTCCTTACTATGACCTGATCATTTCTACCTCTTCTCTGACTCTCACTCCCTTCGGGGATAGTGATTTTCTTCTTCTTGAGGAAGCCAATGCTTTCCTCGCTCTTGATGATGATCCAACTTCACCGGAAGTTGATGACTCGTACTATGACTCGGAGGGGGATATTCTTCTTTTTGAAGCAATTCTTAATAGTGATCCTTTACCACCCCCTCCCAACCAAGGAAGTTATTTGCCAAAAATTCAAAAGGAACTGAAAGTTTATGAAGCTAAAACTGATAAATCTTCAATTGATGAACCTCCTGAGGTCGAACTCAAGGACTTACCTCATCATTTTGAATACGCATTTTTGGAGGGTGACGACAAGTTGCCCGTCATAATTGCTAAAGACTTGAGTGTTGAGGAAAAAGCCGCTCTCATAAAGGTTTTGAAGTCACGCAAGCGAGCCATCGCTTGGAAACTCTCCGACATAAAGGGTATTAACCCGGAATTTTGTACTCACAAGATTCTTATGGAAGAGGACTACAAACCGGCGGTCCAACACCAAAGACGAGTGAACCCAAAGATCCACGATGTCATCAAAAAGGAGGTTGAAAAACTTCTTGATGCCGGATTAATTTACCCGATCTCGGATAGTCCTTGGGTAAGCCTCGTACATTGCGTACCGAAAAAGGGTGGTTTTACCGTTGTCGCAAATGATGAAAATGAATTGATCCCGACTCGATTGGTTACAGGGTGGCGTATATGCATTGACTACCGCAAGTTAAATGAAGCCACCCGTAAAGACCATTTTCCACTTCCCTTTATGGATCAAATGCTCGAGAGATTAGCGGGAAACGATTACTATTGTTTCCTCGATGGTTTCTCGGGTTACTTTCAAATTCCCATCGATCCTAAAGATCAAGAAAAGACAACATTCACGTGTCCTTACGGAACGTTCGCCTATCGTCGCATGCCTTTCGGCTTATGCAATGCACCAGGCACGTTCCAAAGGTGTATGTTGGCTATCTTTCATGACATGGTCGAAAAAACAATGGAAGTCTTTATGGACGACTTTTCGGTCTTTGGGAATTCATTTGAAAAATTGCATCTCTCGCTTGGACAAGATGCTCAAAAGGTGCGAAGACACCAATCTTTGTCTAAATTAGGAGAAAAGTCATTTCATGGTCAAGGAGGGCATTGTCCTTGGCCATAAAATTTCAAAGAACGGGATTGAAGTTGATAAAGCCAAAGTCGATGTGATTGCTAAATTACCTCATCCCACCACCGTTAAGGGTGTTCGGAGTTTTCTCGGTCATGCCGGTTTCTATCGACGGTTCATTAAGGATTTTTCCAAAATTTTCCGACCGATGACTCATCTCCCTGAGAAAAATACTCCGTTCATCTTCTCAAATGAATGTATTCAAGCTTTTAATACATTAAAGAAAAAACTTACTGAAGCTCCTATCTTGATTGCCCAGACTGGGATTTGCCCTTTGAGCTTATGTGCGATGCAAGCGACTTTGCCATAGGTGCGGTCTTGGGGCAACGTCATGAGAAACACTTTAAGCCTATACAGTATGCTAACAAAACAATAAACGAGGCGGAATCGCATTACACCACAACGGAGAAAGAAATGTTAGCCGTGGTGTATGCCTTCGAATAATTCTGGTCTTACCTCATCTTGAACAAAAGCATTGTGTATACAGATCACTTCGCCCTAAAATATCTCTTTGCAAAAAAAGATTCCAAGGCGAGATTGCTCCGGTGGGTTCTCCTCCTTCAAGAGTTCGATTCCAACGTAATTGACACAAAAGGAGCAGAGAACCTCGCGGCCAATCATATTTCCTGATTAGAAAATCCTTATGAAAATATGCTCGACCCAAAGGAAGTAAATGAAAAGTTTCCTCTCGAGACACTCCATATGGTGACTTTTCGTGGTGACTCAAGTACCCCGTGGTTTGCCGATTATGCAAATTACCATGCGGGGAAATTCATTGTTAAATGGATGTCGTCCCAGTAGAAAAACAATTTTTTCAAAGATGTTAAACACTACTTTTGGGACGACCCCGTGGTGTGTGCACGGCAAAGAAGCTCTCGACATCCTCGAAGCTTGCCACAATGGACCCACCGGGGGACATCATGGTGCAAATCTCACCGCCAAAAAGGTCTTTGATGCCGGTTTTTTTGGCCTAATATTTACAAAGATGCACACGAGTTGGTTAAAAATTGCGACTCGTACAGCTTACAAAACACCCATCAGGTGTACTCCTTACAAGCTCGTGTATGGAAAGGCATGTCATCTACCAATTGAGCTCGAGCACAAAGCCTACTGGGCCTTGAAGCATGCTAACTTTGACCTTTCGACCGCGGGTGATCACCGCAAAGTTCAACTCAATGAATTAAACGAACTTCGTTATCAAGCCTATGAAAATTCTTTGATTTACAAGGAGAAAACTAAGAGGATCCACGACGCCAAGATCAAAAACCGCGTTTTTTGATGTTGTTTTGTTATTTGCTTTTGTATTTGATTTTGTTTTTTTTTGATTTTTTTTTTTTTGTTGTTGTGTTTTTTTGTTGTTGTTGTTTTTTGTTGTTTTTTTTTTGTTTTTTTTTTTTTGTTGTTGTTATTTTTTTTTTTTTTTTTTTTTTTTTTTTTTTTTTTGTTGTTTTTTGTGTTTTTGTTTTTTTTTTGTTGTTTTTTTTGTTTTTTATTGTTTGTTTTTTTTTTTGTTTGTTGTTTTTTTTTTGTCTTTTTTTTTTCTTAGTTGTTTTTTGTTTTTTTTTTTTTTTTTTTTTTTTGTTTTTTTGTTTTTGTTTTTTGGTATTGGATTTTGATTTTTGTTTTTGTTATTTTGATTTATTTTTTTTTTTTTTTTTGTTTGTTTGTTTTGTTTTGTTGTTTTTTGGATATTGTTGTTGTTTTTTTTGTTTTTTTTTAGGTTTTTTTTTTTGTTTTTTGTTTTGGTTTTTTTTGATTTTTTTTTTTTTTTTTGTGATTTGTTTTTTTGATTTTTTTTTTGGTTTTTTTTTGATTTTTTTTTGTTTTTGTCTTTTTGTTTGTGATTTGATGTTTTTTATTTTTTTTTTGATTTTTTTTTTTTTTTTTTTTTTTGTTTTTGAAGTTGTTGTTTTTGTGTTGTTTTTTTTTTTTTTTGTTTTTTTTTTGTTGTTTTTTTTTTTGTTTTGTGTTTTTTTTTTTTTTGTTTTTTGTTTTTTGTTGTGTACTTTTGTTTTTTTTGGTTGTTGTGTTTTTTTTTGTTTTTTTTTTTGTTTGTGGTTTTTGATGTATTTTTGTGTTTTTTTCTTTTTGCTGTGTTGTTTTGTTTGTGATTTTTTTTTTTTCTTTTGTTGATGTTTTTTTTTTTTTTTTTTTTTGTTTTTGTTTGTTTTTTTTGTTTTTTTTTTTTGTTTGTTTTGATTTGTTTTGTTTTTGTTTTTTTTTTTGTGATTTTTTGTTTGATTTTTGTTGTTTTTTGTTTTTTTGTTTTTTGAATTTTTTTTGACTTTTGCTTTTTTTTGTGTTTGTTGGTTTTTTTTTTTTTTTTTTGTTTGTTGTTTTTTTTTGTTTTTTTTGTTGTTTTTTTGTTTTTTTTTGTTTTGTTGTGTTTTCTTTTTTTGTTTTGATTGTTTTTTGTGTTTTTTTTTTGTTTTTGTTGTACTCTTTTGTTTTTTTGTTTGATTGGTTTGTTTTTTGTTGTTTTTTGTTGATTTTTTTTGTGTATGTTTTTTTTTTTGTTTTTTTTTTTTTGATTTTTTTTTGATTTGTTTTGTTTTTTTTGTTGTTTGTTGTTTTTGTTTGGTTTTGTGTTTTTTTTGTTGTTTTTTGTTTTTTTTTTTTTGTTGTTTTTTTGTTTGTTTTGATTTTGTTGTTTTGTTTTTTGTTTTTTTTGTTTGTGTTGTTATTGATGTTTTTTTTTGTGTTTTTTTTTTGTTTTGTTGTTGTGTGATTTTTTTTTTTTTTTTTTTTTTTTTTTTTTTTTTTTTTTTTTTTTGTTATGGTTTTTTTTTGTTTTTTGTGATTGATTTTTTTTTTTTTGTTTTTTTGTGTTGCTTTGTTGTTTGATTGTTCTTTTTTTGTTTGTGATTTTTTTTTTTGTTTTTTTGTCCTTTTTGTGTTTTTTTTTTTTTTTTTGTTTTTGTTTTGAGTTGTTTTCGTGTTTGTTTTTTTTGTCTTTGTTTTTTTTTTGTTTGTTGTTTGCTTTGTTTGTTTTTGTTTGTTGTTTTGTGTTTGATTTTTTATTGATTTTGTTTTTTGTTGTGTTTTTGTTTGATTTTCTTTGTTTGTTTTTGTTTTTTTTTTTTTGATTTTTTGTTTGTTTTGTTTTTGTCTTTTTTTGATTTGTTTTTTGGTGATTTTTGTGTTTGTTTTGTGTTTGATTGTTTTTTTTTTTTTTGTTTTTTGTTTTTTTTTTTTTGTTTGTTTTTTGTTTTGTTTGCTTTTTTGTTTGTTTTTTTTTTTTTTGTGCTTTGTTTGTGTGTTTTGTTGTTTTTTTTTTTTTTTGTTGATGTTTTTTTTTTTTTTGTGTTTTTTTTTGTTGTTTGATTTGTGATGTTTTTTTGTTTTTGTTTTTTTTTTGTTTGTTTTTGTTTTTGTTGTTTTTTTTTTTTTTTTTGTTTTGATTTTTTTGTGTTGTGTTTTTGTTTTTCTTTTTGTGTTTTTTTTTGTTTTTTTTGTTTGTTGTTGTTTGTTTTGTTTTTTTGCTTGGTTTTTGTTTTTATTGTTTGTGATGTGTTTTTTTTTTGTTTTGTTTTTTGTTTTTTTTTTCTTTTGTTTCTTTGTGTGTTGTGTTTTTTTTTGTTTTGTTTATTTTTTGTTGTTTTGTTTGTTTTTTGTCTTTTTTTTTTTTTTTTTTTGTTTTTTTTTTTTTTTGTTTTTGTTTTTTTTTTTATTTTTTGTTTTTGTTTTTGTTTTGTTGTTTTTTGATGTTTTTTTTTTTTGTTTTTTTGTTTTGATTTTTTTTTGTTTGTTTTTGTTGCGTTGGGTTTTGTTGTTTTTTTTTTTTTTGTTTTTTGTCTTTTTTTTGTGTTTTTTTTGGTTTTGTGCTTTGTTTTTTTTTTTTTTTGATTTGTTTTGTTGTTTTTTTGTTTGTTTTTTGTTTTTTTTTTTTGATTTTTGTTGTTTTTTTTTTTTTTTCTTTTGTTTTTTTGTTTTTTTTATTTTGTTTTTTTTTGTGTTGTTTTTTTTTTTTTTTTTGTTTGATTTTTTTTGATTGTTCTTTTTTGTTGGTTGTTTTGTTTGATTGTTCTTTTTTTTTGTGTTGTCTTTGACCTTTGTTTTTTTTTTTTGCTGTTTTTTTTGTTTTTTTTTGTTTTTTGTTGTTGATTGTTTTGTTTTGATTATTGTTTGATTTGTTTTTTTGATTTTTTGTGAAGTTGTTTTTTTTATTTTATGCTTTTTTTTTTTTTTTTTTGATTTTGTTTTTTTGTGTTTGTTGTTGTGTTTTTTTTTTTTTGTTTTTTTGATGTGTTGTTTTGTTTTTTTTTTTGTTTTGTTTTTTTGTTTGTTTTTTTTTTTTTGATTTTTTTTTGTTTTTGTTGTTTTTTTTTGTTGATTTTTGTTGCCCTTTGTTTTTTTTTTGTGATTGTTTTTGTTTTTGCTTTGTTGTTTTTTTTTGTTTTTTTGGTTTTTTTTTGTTTGTTTTTTTTTTTTTTTGTTGTTGTTCTTGTTTTTTTTTTGTTTGTTTTTTTTTTTTTTTTTTTGTTTGCCTTTTTTTTTTTTGTGTTTTTTGGTTTTTTTGTTTTTGTGTATTGTTTTGATTTGTTTTTTTTTTTTGTTTTGTGTTTTGTTTTGTTTTTTGTTTTTTGTTTTTTTTTTTGTTTGGTTGTTTTGTTTGTTTTTTTTTTTTGTTTTTTTGTTTGATGTTGATTTTATTTTTTTTTGGATGTTTTTTTGTTTTTTTGTGATTTTTTTTTTGTTTTTTGTTGTTTTTGTTCTTTGTCGTTGATCTTGTTATTTGTTTTTTGTTTTTTTTGTTGTTTGTTGTTTTGTTTTTGTCTGATTTTTTTGTTTTTTTTTTTTTTGGTGTTATTTTTTTTTTTTTTTTTTTCTTGTTTGTTTGTTTTTGTTTTTTTTTTTTTTGATTTTTGTTTGTTTGTTTTGTTGATTTTGTTTTTTTGTGTTTTGTTTGGTTTTGAATTTTGTTTTTTGTTTTTTGTTGTTGTACTTTTTTTTTTTTTTTTTTGTTTTTTTTTTGTTTTTGTTTTGTTTGGTATTTGTTTGATTTTTTTTTTTTTTTTGATTTTTTTTTTTTGTTTTGTTTTGTTGTTTTGTGTTGATTTGTTTTCTTTTTTTTTGTTGTTTTTTGTTTGGTTTTTTTCTTTTTTTTTGTTGTTTTGTTTGTTTTGTTTGAATTTTTGTTTTTTTTTTTGTTTTGTGTTTTGTTTTTTTTTTTTTTTTCTTTTTTTTTTGTTTTTGTTTTTTTGTTTTTTGTTCT
>BQNB010045195.1:15000-27703 GCA_026074375.1 Tanacetum coccineum
TTTATGTTTTTTTTTTTTTTTTTTGTGTTTATTGTTTGTGTTTTCTTTGTTTTTTGTTATGTTTTGTGATTTTTTTTTTTTTTTGTATTTTTAGTGTTTTGTTGTTTGTTTTTTGTGTTTGTTTTGCCTTGTTTTTTTTTTGTTTTTGTTGTTCTTTTCTGTTTGTTTTTTTTTGTGATGGTTTTTTTCTTTTTTGCATTTATTTGTTTTTTTGTTTTGATGTTTTTTTTTGTATTTTTTATT
This sequence comes from Tanacetum coccineum, assembly GCA_026074375.1. Taxonomy (NCBI): domain Eukaryota; kingdom Viridiplantae; phylum Streptophyta; class Magnoliopsida; order Asterales; family Asteraceae; genus Tanacetum; species Tanacetum coccineum. The sequence goes on from BQNB010045195.1 coordinate 15,244, forward strand.
TTTTGTTTGATGCGCTTTGTTTGCCCTACTATTTACAAAGATTGCAACGAGTTGGTTAAAATTGTGACTCGTAGCCAACCGGGGAAACAAGGAAAAATTCACAAAGGGATGGAGATGCCTCAAAATTCCATCCAAGTTTTGGTGAAATCTTTGACGGTTTGTTCATTGATTTTCATGGGTCATTCCCGTCTTCTCGACGGGGAACCAATTATATACTCGTGGCGGTCGAACTACTTGTCAAAATGTGTTGTAAGCGAAAGCGTCCCACCACTGATGCTCGAGTTGTTGCAAGTTCTTAAATCTCTTCTTCGGCAAAGATTCGGTGCCCCTCGTTACTATTCAGTGATCGCGGACCCATTTTTGCTATGATCCATTTGCAAAGGTCCATGTCTTAATCGGAGTACTCATGTCTCTCCATCGCTAATCACCCACAAACTATTGTGGGCAAAGTTGGGTATCCAATCGTGGCCTTAAAAAGCATCTTGAAAGGACAGTGGGGAGAACGTGCTCTTGGTCGGAATTAAATTAGATGAAGCTCTCTGGGCTTCCGTTACCGCTTACAAAACACCCATGGGTGTTACGCCTTACAAAGCTCATGTATGGAAAGGCATGTCATCTACCGACATCTGAGCTCTGAGAACAAGCCTTACTGGGCTTAAAGATGCTAACTTTGACTTGAGACAGAAAGGTGACCACCGCTAAGTTCAACCCAATGAATAAATGAACTTCGTGCTCATGCCTATGAGAATTCTTTATGTTTACAGGAGAAAACTAAGAGGATCCATGACGCCTAGATCAAAAAACCGCATTTTCAAACGTCGATGTCAGTCTCCTTTTAATCCATATTGAAGATGTTCTCGGTAAGTATGAAAATCCGTTGGCCCGGGACCATTTCACCATTGCCATGTTTTTCAACTTCTAAAAGAGTTCATACCTCTCTTCTCCCAGAATTATCTCATCGGGGCACTAAAGCTTTCAAAGTCACCAAAATTCTTGAAAGCCCGATGAAGATTTTTCCTTGCTCTTACCAAGAGGACATCCGAGTCTTGGATGTTCCGTGTCTCCACTTCCCCTTGACAAGCTTAAGTATAGGGGATTAGGTCAAGCTAAGTGACCTAAAACAAGTGCTTCGTGGGAGGCACCTCATGCTTATCCTAGTAAAATCGTAGTAGTAGTAGTATTTTAGTAATAAATAAGTGTTTTTTGTTGTGTGAGGAGGCTCGCCTCTTTCCTCTTCCGTGTTTTGTGTTTTGTGTTGTATTGTCCAAGATGTCCCGGATTTTTGAAGCCTCTCGTGCTCGCGGTTTTTGTCCTTCGATCACAAGAGCTTCAAATCCTCAGCTTCATTTGGGAATCTGATATCCTAATCTTATCGACTAACGATTATCTTTAGCATAATTCATAAACGGCTTAGGATTTACGTAGAGACCCTTCGTAAAACATTGAGGATAATGTTTAGTCTAGTATGGGGGGATCTTCAATTTGATTGTGCATGCAGTCGTTGTTTTCACATAATCCCGTTTTTACCACCAAAATTTTTGAAAAATACCAAAAAAATGAAAAAATTTAAAAATTTTCAAAAATAAAATAAGTGTTTTGTCACAATTTTGACTTTCCTGCTGGGTAGAATAAGAGTAAATTTTGACTCGATCGAGCGTGTTGAGCTCTAGCTTGTTCCTTAACTTTTAGACTAAGCGTTCGCGAATATTCGCGAAGAACGAAAAATGATAGAGTTAAGTATGAGTTGGATGCTAAACAAGGATTATTTGGAAATCTTAAGAGCTCATGTGTGTAATTTGTCGCTTTTTCTCCCATAAGCTCTTAACCTGATTAATATACGTGCTATTTTTGGAGATTAAACTTAAATCAATAATTTTTATATAGCAAAAATTTTAGCCTTAGTTCAAATTTATACTTGAATTTTTCAAAAAGAAGTCTTCTCTTAAAAAAAATGATGATGAAAAATGAAAAAATATATGATAATTAATAAATATAAACTGTGGGCTGATAAAAGTTTGCTGTATCTTGCCGGCTCACAACCGATGTTACAGCCTTCTAAAGAAAGCCCATAGTAAGAATAATAATCCGAGACTGATAAAAGTTTGCTGCATCTTGCCGGCTCACAACCGATGTTGCAGCCTTCTAAAAAGTCGAGGGTTACAATTGCATAAGTATTTAAAATTAAGTGTGAATTAATAAATAGATCTCTTTTTGTTAAATTTAAATATGCTTTTGAACTTTGACTATTCTATTTTATAAGCTATGTGTATACAAGAATAACATAAGTGTTTTGAAACCTAAGGTCCGTGACGTCCGATACTCGTCTTTGTGAGGTGTCAAACGCCCTGTTCACTTAGCCGCAAGGTTGGGATATGCCGAGGACGAAAGTCGACTACATGGGATGATCTTGCCTTTCACAAAATCATTATTATCGGATGACGTGAAAACATAGGATTTTGCACAACAATTGATCCAAAGTTGAAATTCAAAATTAGCACATACACATAAGATTTAATAATTGTTAGGGAGTGAAAATGTTCACAAGTTGCAAATATGAGTAGTGTTAGCATCTTAACCGATATTTAACTGTGATTTTGTTTTAAGCTTGGTTTAAAGCAAGTGAAAAGTCGGGGACGATGAATTTATCCTTTTGGTTATGGATCGGAATGCAATTGTTCTCAATGATCCCTAAAGATTTAAATAAACGAAAGTTAAACGGTTAGTTCGTTGCTTAATATGAAAGTATAAAAAATGAGAAAAATGACAAAATACAAAAATGATGGTACGGAATAAGAGTATATATTTAAAAAAAATGGTTAGGTAGTATAGACGGGGGGGCCTTTCAAAACTATGATTGTCTTTAAATTCTCCTGCATGAACAATTAGGCTACTTTTTGAGGTTACTAGTCAAGGGGAATTGAGATTCTTAGTTTTCTAAGTGCTTACTTGTAGCATTGCGTGAGGACACGCAATAGTTTAGTATGGGGGATTTTGGTATGTGCTTAAATACACATACCCTTTTCCATTAAAACCGGACTTAAATAACCAAAAAACGTACCAAAAATACCTTGTATTTGTATGTTTTTACTTATATTGTGCAGGCAACGGATAATCAAGAAAAGGACAAAATCAATGCCAAAACAACAAAACCGAGCACGGAATGGAAAAGCGTGAAAAAGCAAAAGTCAACCCCGATAAAGTCAAAGCCAATAAGACATCAAGTCAAAGAAAATACAACTTTAGGGACCATAATTGCCAAACCCTAAAGTTGTAAAACTACAAAGACTAAAGTTGCAATTATGGATAATATAACTTTAGGGGTCAAACCTGCCGAACCCCTAAAGTTATATAACAAAAGGACCATTTTTGCAAAACACATATACAACTTGAGGGGTCAGAACTGCCAAACCCCTAAAGTTATAACACCACATGGACCTTTCTTGTAACAACATGTATATAATTGAGGGACCATTTATGCCAAACATCCAAACTTTCACCCCTGCTCACCCTTTTATACATCCCTTTCCCGCCAACCCATCCCCATCTCCATAGTTCATGCTTCCTTATCCCCTCCTCCTTGTTTACTATTCACCCCCAGCCAAAAACTCATTAAAACCCTTCCCCACCCCCACATGGCCTCTTACCACCTTGGCAATCCCACAAACACCTATTGGTTGAGGGAAAACAACAAGAAACGAAGGGTGTAGATTGTATGACTTGGGCTCAAAGGCAAATCAAGGGCTAAGATTGGACTAGGTTCCTCACGGCAAAAACACAATGAAGACAACTCCTCATGTAACATTTCTCATTTTCAGGTTATTTACAACTTTAATAAATTCCATTATTTATTTTCAGAGTTTTACGAGCTTCGTTTTTACATTTACTTATTTATAGTTTGTAAATGCGTAAACTATAAATCATACGTTCAATGTAAAACGGACACACAAAACAATTAACGCACTTTACATCAAGAAGTGTTATTGATTTTTAGGAGTTATTAATTTATAACTTTTCATAATTTTTTTTTGTAGGTTACGTTAAAGCGCTCTACGTTTTCGCAATTTAAATTACATTCGGTCAGCTACCGGAATGCGGAAGCACATTTACCTATTACACTTTTAACAAAATACCCACGTTTATACCCAATACTCAAATTTATTCATATTTTTCTCAACTTTTTCATCTCGTCATAGAACGGATAAATATATGACAATTACACAAGGAAATAAAACACAACACTTTCTATTTAATCCTTTTCCTTACATGTTAAACCTTTCACAAGTTTGTACCTTGAACCCAAGTTACTAGTAATTTGTCTATTATTTGTACTCTGTGTCCTTTGAGCGTTTTGCCTCCTTCTAGGAGGAGGATTAGGATAGCTCCTTGCAAATCTTCGTCCTCATAAACCATTTGCTTCCATGGTTTACACTTAGGTTGTTTATGGTTTTCAATGTTGCTATATAAAGCATAAGCCCTTGGTTCAGACCCATCACACTCTTACTTCCTACAAGTAACATCAAAGCAAACTCTCCTCTTTTTGGACTCAAAACCCCGGCACCACTCTAATTATTAGGTTTCATTTCTAATTTGCAACATCCCAAGGCAATCCAGCATTTAAGCTGTTCTTCTAAGGTTACCTAATAGACTACTCAATGGTGTTGGGAAGCTTGGAGGTATTCGGGTTTATTAAGGAATTTATACAAGAAAAACCATAATTAGGGGTTTTCTTGTTTAGGGTTTTGATTGTGATGGCTTGATCTGGGGTTTACATTTTGTGTCATTCATCCACTCAATCTTTATAATGGTCCATGTAAAAGTATTCAATGGTCATTCATTAATTTTCTATTGTTGTAATAGCATTAATTGTTGTGTAAGTTAATCACCACCTTAGATTTTCATTTTTAAGTTAATATTAAGTATTTGATGATTTCATATGGACATTATGCTTGAATATTTTAGAGGACTAAATACATGTAAGATATACGGTACAACACTTGGTAAAATTATGGTGCAAGGTCTTTAAACAATAATGATTACAAACTAACTTAATTGAAAACCCTAATTTTATCTTAATACCTACTGTTGGGATTCGAACTAAATACCATACATTTTATATTTTATAAAAATAGTGCTCTTTACAAGGATCGTGAGCATGTAAGGAACTCGAAAAAAAAAACGGAATTAATTTATAACGACACTAGTCTACGTATGTTACAAAGTTTTCTATTAATTTAATTGTTTATAAAAAACAATTGTTACTAAACTGCTGTGAATAGTAATTAATACCTATTCATCAGGATTTAAATTTTTTATAATTTAATATTTTGATAAATTTTCTTAATAACTAATCGCCAAGGACATTAAGGATCGCGAGAAACGGAAACTATAACGAAACGACATTATGATTTAAACAAGTTAAATAAGTTTAGTTTATAAAATAGTTATATAAACTGTGATGAACAGTAAAAAGTTACTGCTTCATCAGTGGGTTAAATCTTATAAATTATGATATTTTGATAATTTTTTTAATACGGAGACGTTGGACATAAGCCGGATCCCCCCCCCCCCCCCCCCCACCCCCCCCCCCCCCCCCCCCCCCCCCCCCCTCCTCTTGGGAAACGAGTCGAACGCTAAAAGATATGAAGTTTTAAAAACTCTGCTCGCGCATTTCTTTGTATTTTTATACAATCTTTTTATGAATACATTAAATTAATAAACGTATATAACATTAATCACTCATTAAATCATACTTTTTTACAAATAATGCTTGTTAGCAAATAGAAAATAATATTTTTTTACATGTACATAGCGTATATATGCCTTTAATTTACTAAAGTACGAGTTAATTTTTATTTTATACTTTAAATAATTAATAAAAAAACTATTGAGGTGGTGGGTTTGGGTTATACAACATGTAGATGTTTTATTTATTGAAATACATTATACACATACGGCCTATAATTAATTAGGTTTGCATTCAAATTTTGCCGAGGCGATTCACTCTTTTGATTTAGTATTATCATCATTCACTTTACACGGGAGTTCATGCCCCGCTTTTTCACTATTTATATTGTTTTACACACTTTGGGCGTGTGATAACCATTGCATTGTTTTCTTTTTGGACGCAAGTACTCTTTTAAACATATGACGAGTTGCCCTAAGTAGCTAACCCTCACTAATTGCCCATTTTTCATGACACTGTCAATTGCTAGTTAGCGAGCGACGAATGTTAATGAATAGAAATCTATTTGGATTTACATCCCGCTTCGGGTCGAGTATGCGGCTCATAAGTTTTAGACAGTACTAAAACAACGAACGTTTACATGTCGGAACAATCTTGGATTGTTGCGGGTTCTGAACATCTACTGGGGCTACTTTTTGTGCATTAAAATTGCATACATATTCTATATGTTGAGCTTCGGTGTCATGAGAAACTTAGTGCACTCGTTAATTATTTTATTGTTTTGTTTGTTGTTACATGTCTTACATTGGAAAATCTGTGGTCCTCTTTATTTAGTTATACAGTTTTACTAACCTGTGAAATTCACCAACTTTATGTTGACGTTTTAAAGCATGTTTTTTCAGGGTCAACTTAAGGTACGAAAGAAACAAGGATACATTGCGTGGTATTCCATTCTGGGAGTCATTAACTATAAAGATTTAGGATGCATTACAATTTTGGAATAATTTGTTATGTCTTAAATCTTACTTCTTCATGGATGAACTATTTAAGCTTCGGGGGAGGGGGGGGGACTATGTAACAAAAAAGTCTATTTAATCCAATGTAATCAATTTTCAACGACTCATATATGTGGTCGTTCTCTTTATCTCTTGATGTTGATCTATGAAGGAAATCAAATCTCCATACCCATATGCACGCTGAGACAACTTTTTGGTCGGGTGTTTCCAGTTTGGCATCATGAGCATTGTCTATAGAGAACCAGGTTCTCAAATGGTTTGTTTCTTGGACTTATATTACACAATTTTCAATCTTGTGCATCATTAACAAAAGTTTTTCACTGCACCTCAAACACTAATTGAGTTGCAATTTGTTTGTTCTCGCTACTTGTTTATATTATACTACATATATGATTATGATTGGTCTTATATAATATACTTAAATAAGTTTTTATATCTTCTGCAGTCATTTCTTCTGCATCATCCGCTCGTCACCTAGTTTACTCTGTTTGTACACTTGACTCTAAAACCAGGGAAGAGTCATTTTTGGGGAGCAGACCAAGGAGATACACCGGTGGAGTTGTACAACGAGTTCATCGTATTAGGATCGGATGGACTCCTTCCCATGCCAGCCAGTAGACCCACCATCCCTGACTATGTTCCTGGACCAGAGCACCCAGCTTCTCCTCTGACTATGTGCCCGGTGCTGAGCACCCACCATCTCACTGCTGACGGAGAGGGATGGAGATGACTGTGCTCCATCCAGGTGTTGACACTAATGTGTTGATGCTGATGATCTGATAGGAGGAGCCTTTCGAGGGTGATGAGCGTAAGGAGAGAGGAGCACCGTTGCTTACCGGCCGGACTCTCCGGTATTTTTACTGTTGTTGACCCTGTTCCCTCAGCTGGGGATACAGAGGCATTTGAGACTGATGAGTCTGCAACCACACCTAGACCACCTCAGATCAGGATCCCCTTTGCCCCAAATCAAACAAATATTCTGTAGTGGCAGTAAAGACTGTCAGACCTGAGCCACCGATGTCGGCATCCATGGAGGCATGCATTGCTGAGCATGCTGCCGCACCTACACCACCCCTACCGTTGCTCTTCACATCACCCCTACCTCACCACTCACTACTAGCCATACTGAGTAGGAGCACCATTAGCTATAGGGCCAGACGGGATTCGGATGAGAGCTGACGCTGCATGCATCACCACCATTATCACTCCCACCTACTTCCCCTAAGACTGATGTTCTCGAGGCTGAGATGCCGCCTCAAAAGAGAGCTTGTCTTACTACTCCCGCTCTCAGATATGAGATCGGGGAGAGTTCAGCAGCTGGTGCCGCGAGACAGCCAGGGCCTACTCTAGCGGCCGACACTTGGGATGAGATTGTTTGAGGCATAATGGAGATTAGCATCGACCACTTGGAGGGGGTCGAAAGAAATGGACAAAGCTTGATACTACTGTTAGGCAGAGGACTGAGGAGTTCGAGGTACGATTTGAGGAGGCACATGTTGGAACGGGCTTTATTGGGAGCCACTAGTAAATACAACACCAAGCACTGCTTGGGTTAGGATTGTAGAGGTTGTATATGCTCGTTTTATCGATGGACAAGTGAATGAGGAGAGGAAGTGCAGCCATCAGAGGCACATGTTAGGGACACTGGAGGCAACAGGTTGCACGTTGATTACTCTGACACCACATCACTTTAGACTCAGTTGACTACAGCGCTTGGACGTATGCGACATAGAGGCCAGAGACCCAGAGCCCTGGGTTAGGACCAGTTGAGGCTTGGTCATAGCAGCAGTTAGTCATGCATCATTGTAGCTTATCTGATTAGCCTATTAAGTTTTCATGGGATTACTCCAGATAATAGGCTGTAAGGACTTTTGTATCCTATCTTTTTAGCTATCATTGTATGCATGTTAAGTATATGGTTGATCCCCAGCTAACTCCGCCGTGGTCCTATTTTACACTTTTTGTAATTCATCTGTACTGAAATGTTGTAATCGAGGACTCTCATCATTATGATTATCGATGTTGTTGTGTTATAAATGTTAGATCTTATTTATGTCATTGTTTGATTTCACTTTACAGTTGTATATTTTGTGTAATTGTGAAATCGTTTTGTATTTATTATTGATACTGTACGTTTCGTTTATGATTGTGTGAAATCTGACAGTGTATTATATTCCTTGTATTTTGAAGAAAATGCTACACAGGAAGAGCCACCGAGGACAACCCACGGCACCACACCAATCCTACCACAACTAAAATGAGCTCAATCTCCAAGCTTTGATTAATCAAGGCGTTGCTGCTGCTTTGGCAGGAACGGGATGCAATAGCAGACATAGCAGAGATCGGCGATAACAGCCTTGGTTAAGGAACCCGGCGCGAAAGAAGGCAAGTGCCTATCAACGACGAAAGCATTACACTGACTTCCTGAAATGCCAACCCCTAAATTTCAAGGGCACTGAAGGAGTCGTTGGGCTGACCCAATGGGCGAAATGATGGAAATCGGTTTCTCTCCTTATCAGCAATTGGGCATATTACAAGTAAGTTAACGTTTGCATCTTGTCACTCTCCAAGGAAGTGGCCCTTGAAGTGGTGGAACTCACCGTACACGGGCTGACTCGGACAAGATGTTGCATACACAATGCCATATGACGGACTTGAAAGGATGATAACGATTAATATTTGCCCAGGGGGCGAGATCATAAAAGCTTGGATTCTGATGTACTGGAGCTTTAAAAAGTGGAGGTATGATTTGATGAAACTTAAATCAACGATTCCAAGAGTTGGGCACTCATGTCGTGATAGAATGTTCCCTGAGGAATAAGCTAAAGTGGGAAAGGTTATGTCGGTGGTCTTCCGGACTGATTCAATGGCAGTGTTAGGCACATCAAAGCCGCTGTCAATGCAAGAGCTTTTGAATTTGCTACTGAATTGATGGACAAAGATTGCTCAGCAGCCTGAACGCCAATGGCAGAAAATAAGAGAAATTTGAAGATACTCCAAGAATCGACCTCAAAAATCTATCAAACAACCAGTCCAAAAGAAAACAATGTGGCACGGCTTACACTGATGGGGCTCTGGAGATATAGAAACCTATATGAGGAACTCAAACCTCTTTGTGCACGTTTGGTATTTATCTCCACGATGGCATGTACTCTAAAGTGCACTACTCTGAAAGAGAAAGCCTTGAGTCACTCAGCCGTGACTGCAAGTGAATCTGACCTACTGCTAACAACAACAACAACAACCAGAGGACCCAAGGGACAACCCTCGAGTTTCACTCTGCTCTGAGTGTGGGAGTGCAGGTCACTACAAGAGGACTGTCAAAGCTGAAGAATGGAAATCAAGGGAATCGGGCTGGAAATTGGCAATTGCTGTAGCAAGAGCTTATTGTATGTGGGCTTGTTGGACTAACCCGAACTCAAATGTTTCTCGGGTACCGTTCCTCTAAATAAAAGTATGCTTCAATACTATTTGCACTAGTGCCGATAGAAGTTTCATATCTATCGCAATTTAGTTCTTTGATTGATATATCCCAACTCATTAGACCATGGTCTTATGATGTGGTTAGATGAACGGTAGAATAATTGGGTTAATACACTTATAAGGGTTGCACTCTAACTTTCAAATTATCCAATGAACAACGATCTGATGCGGTAGAGATGGGTAGTTTTGACGTCATTATCTGTATGGACTGGTTAGCTAAATATCATGCCGTAATCGTATGTGATGAGAATAAATTGTTCGTATTCCCATTGGAGACAAGACTTTAATTTTTCTGTGACACGAAGCATCACTAACGGTGATCGAGTCAACGATTGAAATATCTCATGCACCAAGGCCACAAAAGTATTTGCTGGAGGGATGTCCTATCTTTCTAGCACAGGTTACTATGAAAAAGGCGGAAAGACAAGTCGAAAGAGATAAGCAACTTGTAGAGTCAGTACAATAGTTCAAGACTTTCCTGAGTATTTCCGAGATATGTCGTGGTATTCCCACAACTTCGACCAAGTGGAATTTTATGAATTTCAGATCTTGATACCTGGTGTTGCGCTAAACTCCGGGCCCTCTTAATCGACTGGCTCCATCCGAGATGAAGGGAGTTGTCGGACAATTAAAAGAATTTTCTGACAAAGTCTTTATAGGGACCCAATTCCCTTAACCTTGGGTGACGCTACACTGGTTTGTTGTCAAGATGGATAGGTTCGGCTCTCCTCTCCGGAGGTGCATGATTAACAAGGAAGTTGAAATAAACTGACGGTTAAAGAACCGTTTCCGCTTCCCAGGATTTGCTCGATTTGTTCATACAAATACAAGGTTCAAAGTAGCCTAACATCAAAGATCAACTAAGGTCGGGTTATCATCAACTATGGGTTAGTGTAAGAAGATATTCCAAAGACCGCATTCAGGACTCGATCCATGGAATTTATGAGTTTCATGGTAGTTATGCCGTTTGGTATTGACTAATGCACCTGCTTGTATTTTTGGATCTCATTGAAATCGGGTGTGCCAAAAACCTACCTGGATATAAATTAGTAATTGTCTTGATTGACTATATTTCTGATTTACTCGAAGAACAAAGCAAGAGGCCATGCAGAGCACTCAAGTTAATCTTTAGAGTTTGCTTAAGAAGGAACAGTTGTATGCCTAAATTCTCTAAGTGCTCGAATTATGGCATCCCGATGTACAGTTCCATTTGGTCATTTATGTTGTATCGACAGTTCAGGGCTATTCATAGTGGATCCTGCCCAAGTTAAATCCCGCGCTCTAAAGATTGGGCATCTCCTAAGTCTTGAAACGGAGATTCGTCAATTTTGGGGCCTAGAGGCTACTACCGATGATTTCATTAAAGCGATTCTCAAAGATCGCCAAAACCATTATGACAAGCTGGACATCAAAAGAAGATTCAAAGTTGTATTGGAGTGACAAGGCAGAGGCAGCTTTTCAATGATAAGCAGAAGGTGGTGTAGTGCTCCAATTCTAGCGTTACCCCGAAGGAAATGAAGACTTTATCGCTTACTGTGATGCTTCAATCAAAGGGTTGGGCGCGGTGCTAATGCAAAGAGAAAAGGTGATTGCTTATGCATCCCGACAACTAAAGATTCATGAGAAAAACTACACCACTCATGATCTGGAGTTAGGCGCAGTGGTATTCGCTCTAAAGATCTGGAGGCATTATCTGTACGGGACAAGATGTACAGTGTTCACTGACCACAAAAGTTTACAACACATCCTTGACCAGAAGGAGTTAAACATGAGACAGCGCCGTTGGTTAGAACTGCTTAGTGATTACGACTGTGAAATCCGTTATCACCCAGGGAAAGCGAATGTAGTGGCTGACGCATTGAGCAGAAAGGAACGAGTAAAGCCATTACGGGTTCGGGCCTTAGTTATGACTATCGGTTTGGATCTTCCCAAGCGGATTTTGGAGGCTCAGATTGAGGCAAGAAAACCAGAAAACCTCAAGTCTGAAGACGTAGGCGGTATGTTGATTGAGAATTCGAAAGACCCAGAAAAGCCCAGGAAAGAGAAGTTGGAACCGCGTGCGGACGGAACCTTGTGTCTAAACAACAGAAGTTGGTTGCCACGCTATGGTGACCTAAGGACTCTGATTATGCATGAGTCTCACAAGTCGAAGTATTCTGTTCACCCGGGTTCTGATAAGATGTACCGGGACATGAAACAACTGTACTGGTGGCCTAACATAAAAGTTGACATTGCCACCTATGTTAGCAAGTGTTTGACGTGTTTAAGAGTCAAAGCC
>BQNB010045195.1:33830-44425 GCA_026074375.1 Tanacetum coccineum
TAAATACTTTTAGGTTTACATTCAGAAAAATCATTTTCAACACTTTTAGATTTTACTTTTCATTTTTAAGCCTTTATTTTTAATTTTAAAAATAGGATTTTAATTTTAAAAATAGTTAAAAATAGTTTTATGAGTTTTTATAATATTTTAGACTTTTCTAAGTTTAAAAATTATTTTTCTTAATTTTTAGGACTTAATTTGCTATATTTTAGGATTTAATTAGATTAAAATAGTTTTTAATTCATAATAAATTCAAAAATAATCAAAAAAATGTTTTTCTTTTTCTTAAAATTTTCTTTTGTCCTAATTTAGGTTTAGAAATTTAGTTTGCAATTTTAGGAGTTAATTTTAGTATATTTGCTTATTTGTCGCGTTTTATTTTCTCCCGTTAATTAGTTTAAGTATTTAATTACTTTTAATTGTTCTTTTTAATTGTTGCTTTTATTTAGTAGTTATAGATACTCAAAAATTATCTTTTCTCTTATTCAAATCATAATCCTAGCTAAAGCAAGGTTTCAATTTCACAAGTCGTTGGGGAAACGACCCGGGTGATCATTCTTCCCGGTTAAATATACGTATTATATATTATATATATCTTTTAGAGTGAGCTTTTCTTAAAGGAGACTTTAGGAAATTTCTTAATTTCTCTTTTAGAATATTATCAGTATATTTTATTGCGTATAGAAACTAACAATCAAGCCTCATGGTACAAGAAGCGAGTGGAAGTCATGGACTTCTCGAATCGAGTGGGACTGACGAAGGACTTGAATTAATTAAAGAAGAAGATACACAACCTTCTGAAAATACTAGCGAAGTACATAATGAGGTTACGCCTATTGAGGTCGAGCCCCAAAATGTTAAAGTTCCTATTCGTAGATCCGCAAGGATACCTCAAGCACTAGATAGATATGGCTTCTATGTTGATGTTGAGGAATATGAATTAGGGGATCTTAATGAACCTCCTAATTATAAAGCTGCATTATCAGATCTTGAATCTGACAAATGGCTTAAAGCTATGAATACAGAAATGCAATCCATGAATGATAACTAAGTCAGGGTTTTAGTTGAGCTTCCTCCTAATGGTCGGACTGTTGGGAGTAAATGGCTTTTCAAGAAAAAGACTGACACGGATGGCAATATACACACCTTAAAGCTCGTCTGGTAGCAAAAGGCTATACCCAAACCTACGATGTAGATTATGGGTAAACCTTCTCTCTTGTTGCAGACATTAGATCTATAAGGATTCTTTTAGCCATAGTTGCGTTCTATGACTATGAGATTTGGCAGATGGATATCAAAACCGCCTATCTGAATGGTCACCTAAGTGAAGACGTATATACGGTGCAACCTGAGGGGTTTGTGGATCCAAAATATCCTAACAAAGTATGCAAACTTTAGCGTTCCATTTATGGATTGAAGCAAGCATCTAGAAGTTGGAATAAAAGGTTTGATGTAGAAATCAAGAAGATTAGTTTTACTCAAAATCTTGATGAGTCATGTGTATATCTCAAAGCTAGTGGGAGTAATGTTGTGTTCCTAATCTTGTATGTCGATGACATATTACTCATGAGAAATAACGTTACAATGCAGCAAGAAGTTAAATCTTGGCTTTGTAAGTGTTTTTCTATAAAAAAAACTTAGGAGAAGCAGCATACATCCTTAGAATCAAGATCATACATGATAGATCTAAGCGGTCGATTGCTCTTAGTCAAAGTGCTTATCTAGAGAAAACCCTAAAGAAATTTAGGATGGAAAACTCCAAAAAGGGGTATACTCCAATAATAGAAAAGCGTGACTATAGAAAGTCCCAAGGTGCTCAAACACATAGTGAAGTGCAACGCATGCGAAGGATTCCTTATGCTTCAGCCCCGTATAGATTAGCATGGTCGGAAATGGAAGAATTGTCTACTCAACTACAAGAACTTTCTAACAAGGGATTTATAAGACCAAGTTCCTCACCCTAGGGAACTCCGGTTTCATTTGTCAAAAAGAAAGACGGCTCTTTTCGGATGTGTATCGACTACCGTAAACTTAACAAGCTTACTGTAAAGAATCGATACCCAGTTCCGAGAATCGACGACTTGTTTGATCAGTTACAAGGATCAAGTATGTACTCGAAGATCGACTTGAGGTCTAGTTATCACCAACTCATAGTTCGTGACGAGGATATCCCAAAGACGGCGTTTAGGACCCGCTATGGTCACTACGAGTTCCAGGTGATGCCTTTTGGGTTGACTAACGCGCTGACAGTATTCATGGACTTGATGAACCGGGTATGCAGACCATACTTAGATAAATTTATGATCGTGTTCATCGATGATATCTTGATCTACTCGAAGTCCAAGGAAGAACATGATGCATCTTAGACTAATTTTGGAGTTGCTCAAAAAGGAAGAATTGTACACCAAGTTCTCGAAGTGCGACTTTTGGCTATCGAAGGTACAATTTCTTAGACACGTGATTGATAGTGAAGGCATTCACGATGATCCTACGAAGATTGAGTCAATCAAGGATTGGGAATCACCCAAGACCCCGACAGAACTTGCCAATTTCTAGGTCTTGCCGGTTACTACCGACGATTTATCGAAGGTTTCTCCAAGATTGCCAAGCCTATGACGAAACTGACTCAGAAAAGTATAAAGTTCAATTGGGGTGAAAAGGAGGAAACTGCTTTCTAGACATTGAAGCAAAATTTGTGTAGTGCACCGATTTTGGCATTGCCCGAAGGAAGTGAAAACTTCGTAGTATATTGTGATGCTTCTCACAAGGGATTAGGCGCAGTGTTGATGCAGAAGGAGAAAGTCATAGCTTATGCATCCCGCCAACTCAAAATCCATGAGAAGAACTACACGACACATGATTTGGAATTGGGAGCTGTGGTGTTCGCTCTCAAGATGTGGAGACATTACCTTTACGACACGAAGTGCGTTGTGTTCACTGATCATAAGAGTTTGCAACATATTCTAGATCAGAAAGAGTTGAACATGAGACAACGTAGATGGTTAGAGCTGTTAAGTGACTACGACTGTGAGTTACGTTATCACCCGGGAAAGGCGAATGTGGTGGCTGATGCGTTGAGCCGAAAGAGTAGACCTAAGCCACTACGAGTTCGAGCCTTGGTTATGACAATTGGTTTAAACCTCCCTGTGCACGCGGATCTTGAATGCTCAGGTTGAGGCGAGAAAAGAAGAAAATTTTGGAACAGAGGATTTGCATAAAATTTGAGAGATACCAGTTTAAAATATCTTTATTATATTCATTATATATTTCATCTTTTAAATACTTCATATCTGGTTTAGACATTTTTTTTAATGAATTTGTCTTTTAATATTTTCTAATCTTCGTTGTAAATTGAGATTATGTTTTTGTAATGCTATACATCTTCTTGTATGTTCTTTATAATCTATTACATATTCTCCTGTTAATAACTCATGTCTCATTCTATCTATATTTCCTTTATTTCTTTTTATGGTAGTTACATACCATTCTATTTCCTTTTTAATTTTTTGTGAGTAATAACTCATTTTAATTGTTCATAATTTTCTACTTCTGAAGGAGCATAATTATACGTAGAATCACTTTTATTATCTTCTTCATATAAAGGTTTAGGAATAGAGGTATTGAAATCAACACCTTTCATTCTCATAGATTGAGCTCTTTTTAAATATAACTTTTCTTCTTCATTTATAAAACTTGAAGGAACATATGTAGATGTAGAATGTCTAGATGATTCTCCTATCTTATTACCAAAAGATATTTCTATATTTCCATCTGTAATTTCTACTATATTAGCTATATCTTTATTTAATTTTAAAGGTTTAATCTTAACCAACTCTTCTAAATTCCAGGTTTGATTTCTAGTTATTTCATCCCATCTTAATCTTTTAGGGGTACATATCGAAGAATTTTCTAAATTAGCTTCAAAAATAACAGTTTCGTCTTTAGTTCTATCTATTTTAGAACGTGGATCTACCGTAGTAGTCATAGTCTTATAGTATACTCTATATATAACAACTAAGGGGTCTGAACCTTCCTTTATCTCTATATTCTTAGTTTTTATATCTAGTGTTAATACATCTAGAATATTTGGATCATTTAATGCTATGGTAAAATCTGGATAACAGTTAAAATATATGGGACCATTGCATATATTAGATTCTGCTAATGCTAATAATGATTGATTAAACTTAAGTAATCTAGCATCTCTTAATATCATACAAATAGGGGCATTAATTCCTAATCTAGTTAAAGGCTTTATTGCTATTTGAACTAATCCAATATGTAAGAATTTGTTTGACTTTCTATGTTCTTTAATAGCTTTTGCAGAAAATAGTTTTATACTTTGATGATCTTGTAATAATGGTAAAGTTTTTTCAGTAGTATTTATTGAATAATTTTGAAAAAATTCGAAAGATCCGATAGTATATAAGGTCTTAATATCTTGTTTAGGAATACTCCAATTTTGTAAACTATTTTCTATATTCGAAATCATAATTTCAACTGAATTAGTATGATCTTGTTCTTCTTCAATATCAGAAGAGGAACCATTCTTTCGGTTAAGTAATAATTTTGATAATCTTTTCATAATGGATTATTTAGATAATTATATGTAAAATCGACTGAATAAAGGTTTATGATTACCTGAATAAATATTTTCACGGGAACATCCCCATATCATCCGGGTCCGGCCGTCTTACGCTCTTCTGCGGCTAATCCAACGGATATGATCGACAGGACTTACCAACGCAGTCATATTTTTCATGTAATATAAAACTTATTCATTGATTTAACATATTATTAACAAAATAATTCATTATTTTAAGATAACAAATTTATTAACTTTTCCTTAAAATGGCTCTGATACCAATAGGGACAGGATCAAAATGAACTAAATTGAAATTATTTATTTGAATAATATATAATAAAAAGTTCTAGTTGAATAGTACAATAAATCATGTAAATCATAACTTCTATTATAAAAATTAAATTCGTAATGATTAACAAGAAATTTAAGAAATTTAAGAAATTCATAAGAGAAGACTGAATATAGAAATCTGTTATAATTTTATACCTTTGTTGAAATCTGGATTACAACTTTGATTAGAAATTGAAATCTGTTCTAACGTCTGTTCTAATGGAATAGGAGATACAATAATTTGAAAGTCTAAACTTTTCGAACATTGACTTGTAGATAATTTTATCGAGGGGTTTTTCTTCATAAAAGAAAGGATGTCTTCTCTTCTGAATGTCTTATTCTTTTATCTCCATCTTGAGTAGGTTTCTTCTTCTTTTGTAACCGGCAAATACCAGTTAAAACTTTAATAATGTAAAGTAGCACACCTGTCTTCAATTATCATCTGTCTTCAATTATCTTTATCTTCAATCATACTTTATTAAAGTAGCACACCTGTCTTTAATTATCATCTGTCTTCAATCATCTTTTTTGTCTTCAATCATCTTTTTATAGTGGTGTCTGTCTTTTATCGTCACTGCTTACGTCTTGAATAATTGGACTTCTAGAAATGTTATGTCTTTTGTCTACATCTCATCTAATTTTTACATTTTTCTATAGCTAAAAATTACATTTTATAATAGATCTATACTATCATAGGGATCCTGAGAATCCTGGAACAAATCTTCGCTAGGAGTTGAAGAACTTCTAATATGATTCATTAATCTTGCAAATTCTTCATCATCATCACAATCTTTAATCTTCTGAGCTAGTTCTTTGTTTGATTTTGATAACCTAGAGACTGAATTAGTTCTAATGGTAGATGTACTAGGAGATTCTTGAATAAGACTGTTATAGTATTTAATAACTGCTTCCTTGTTTGCCTGTTCTTCTTTGATCTGTTTCCACCATTTTACACTAAATTGTCTGATTAGTAATGGTGGTGAAGTTCCTTCAGCTTCCTTCTTTTTATGGGTAAAAGATAATATCCATGGTAACTTAAATATGGCTGAAAACTGGAGAGTGTACTCGAATGAAGGTACACCTTCTTGTAAAAACATGTTCTTATACTGATTATATCCTTCTAAAACTTTGGTAGGAAAACTTTCTGGGATTTGACCCATTGATTTAAACCATTTTACGAACCACTTTGGATAATCTAAAGAAAAACTTTCAGCAAAATGAAAAAACCAAGTATGAAAATGAGCTTTTAATAAAAACGCTTTATCCCAAGCTTCTGTATAATCATGATAATTATAAGCTGGGTAGTCTGGATAACATGATAAAGTTCTGTTTGTAAAAAGTCGATTTCCCCATTCTTTTGGAGAGATTACTTTGATAATTTTGACTTTACTAAATTCAATTTTTTCTGGTTCAGTTTTACTATAATTATGACGAATTTGTACAGAACCACTGTCTAACAAAATAGCTTCATAATACTGTCTTGTTTGAAAATCATTTTTATAAAAATTTGCTTCTTGGGGAAATAAATAATCTAGTAAAACAGAAAATCCTTGATTTAACTTTTGCTCTTCAAAAGACTCAAGAATTTTTATGACTTGAGTGTTTGGGTTAACATGAAATTCTGTCTTGTTAGTGGATGAAGAGGCTGAGGTAGGTGATCTATGATAGGGATTTGGAGAGGGTGGCATTCCTTGTAATTTTGCTAACACAGAATAAGTTGGTCTTGCTATTGGAGTGGTAGTAGATGGGTATGGTGTAATAGGAATAAATCTGTTTTGAATTTGAGTTATTGGAGATGGGGGTGATGGCATTCTTGGTGTAAAAGGAGTAGGTAATCTTGGTTTAGGTAAAACAATCTTTTTATCTGAACTCATCCCTGTAAAAACTCTCTTGATAAGAAATCTGGTATATGATTGTTTTCTCCTTTAATATGTTCAATTTTAAAATCAAAATTGCTTAATAAAGCTTGCCATCTAGCAAAAATCTGTTTAGAAATCAAATTTTTGACATCTTTTTCTATTATAGATTTTGCAGAAAGACAATCTATTCTTAATAAAAAAGGTTTCATATAAAGATCATCTTCAAATTTCTTTATATTTAAAACAACACTTAAAATTTCTTTTTTAATAGTAGAATAGTTCTTTTGAGTATCATTCCAAGATCCTGAATAAAATCTAACTAATGATTCTGTTTTACTATCTTTTAATCTTTGCTTAAGTATTCCTCCATATCCTATATCACTAGCATCTGTTTCTACTATAAGATATGCTTCAGGGTGTGGTATATTTAAACATGGTAATTCTTTAATCTTGTTTTTTATTTCTTTAACTATTTTTGTATGATTTTCTGTCCAGGGTTCAGGATTCTTTTTTAGTCTATTGTATAAAGGTTTACATAAACTTCCTAAATTTTTGAAAAAATCATGAATGTAATTTAAACATCCTAGAAATCTTTGTAATTGTTTTTTATCTTTTATCTCATCTGGAAATTTACTAGTAAATTCTAAACTTCTTCTTATTGGCTTAATGGTTCCTTGAATTATATCATGGCCTAAAAATCTTATTTCTGTTTTGAAAAGACTTATTTTAGTAGGTGAGACTGCTAAACCATTCTTAAATATGATGTCATAAAATATGTTTAAATGTTTGAAATGTTGATCTAAATTTTTGGAAAATATTAATATATCATCAATATAGACAATTGCAAAATGACTTATGGGATTTATTATATCATTCATAATATTTTGAAATTCTGATGGAGCATTCTTTAAACCAAAAGGCATTACATTCCATTCGTAATGACCAAAAGGTACATTAAATCCTGTTTTATATTTATCCTTTTCATTTATCTGTATTTGCCAGAAACCTGACTTCATATCAAATTTTGAAAATATTTTTGAATTGTATAATTTCTTTAGCAAATCTCTTTTATTAGGTATAGGATATCTTATCCATTCTAAAACTTTATTTAATGGTTTGTAATTTATTACTAATCTTGGTGCTCCTCTTTCTATTTCAGCTTGATTCATAACATAAAAAGCTGAACACGACCATGGAGACTTTGAAGATCTTATTAGCTTCTTTTCTAATAATTCTTGTATTTCTTTTTTGCAATGAGTTTCAAGTTCCTGAGACATATGTATGGACTTTGATTTAGTAGGAATGTCTTTTTCATTGTAATTTTTAATATAAGGTAATTCTATTATATGTTGTTTTCTTTTCCAGAAAGCATTTGGTGTAGTAGCGCATATGTTTTTCTTAAATTTTTCTTCTAAATTTGTAACTTTATTTTTTATATAACTATCTTGTAATTGATTTTTTATTCGTATATCGTCTATCTCATTAACAAGGTATTTAATGTGTTTCTTTTTATTTTCTACAATATTTATATCTCTTATTTTTATAGGATTTATAAATTCAAAAGTTATTTCTTTTCCAAAGATATTTGTAGAAAGTCCTTTATTACTAACACTGAATGGATATAAATTTGTTATAAAAGGTGATCCCAAAATAATTTGAGAACTTAAATTCTTTACTAATATGAGATGAGTTTTGAAGCAATAATTTTCTTTACAAATATGAACATTAGTTAATTTGTAATTTATATTTAGTCTAGATCCATTGAATCCAGCTACTCTTTGTGATGACTTTTCATAATATTTTGTTGGAATAAGTCCTTCTTGAATACAATTTAAGTCTGCTCCGGAGTCTAATAAGGCTATTAATGATAATTTAAATTCTCCATTTATAGTTATATTCACTTTTGTATACCATTTTGAGAACTCATACTTTGAATATTATTGATTAATTCTTGATTTATAGTTGAAGTATTTTCTCTGTTTGGTTCTTCATTTAGTGTTTTTTCTTCTAAAATCTTTTTTTTTGTTTCATTATTGTTACTTCAGTTTTTACATTATTTAATTCTTCTTGTAGTTCATTGATTGTTAACGATTCTTTTTTATTAAATCTTTTGCATATTTCATTGAAATTGTAAGTTTGTTTATTATTTTCAATGGTTTTATTTTTCTTCAATTTTTCTTCTAATTTTTCTATATAGATCTATCTTAATTTTGGATCTTTAATTTGACCTAGTAATTCTATTATTGATTCTATATCATTTTCATCATTTATAGTATTTATTTCTTTGTAATCACAATTACAATTTCCAATGCAATCACAAATCTCTGATTTATTATCGTTATCACTACTTGATTCATCTTCTGATTTATTTAAGTCTTTTTCTTCATAGTCTGATATATCACTTTCTTCATTTATCATTATCTTCATTATTTGACTTTTAAGTTTATTAGAAATATGAAGTTCATTAATCCTTTTCTTCGTATAACAATGTATGACCTTGCCTACCATATTTATAACATATTATAGTATATTTATAGTTATTATCTCTATAATTGTTTTTATTTAAATTCTTTTTATAGTTTCCTTTTCTTTTGTGATATATTTTATTTTCTTCATATGTTTTATATCTTTTATTAGGTTTTTTATATCTTCTATATTTGTTTTCTTTTACTACTCTTTTTGAATTGGTATTAGGTAATCTTAAGGGTTCAAAACCATATTGTTCACAAAAATTTCCTAATTCTTTTTTACTATTTATACCTTCTTTCTTAATTTGATATTTTAATTTTAATTCGGAACATATATTTAATCCTTCTTGATTTATATAACTAATAATATCTCCATAGGTTAATTCTCTATATGGAATTTGTCCCTTATAATGATTTGATAATTTACTTCTTATTCGTTCAGCAAATATTTTAGGTAATCCGGCAATAAATCTTTCTTTCCAATAGGCTTCTCTACAGTCAGGTCTAGTTGTTACTTTAGTTATAAAAACATCTCTATACCATTTAAAATCTGATAATTTTCTGCATGTTAAATTTAATAATATAGCAGAGCTTTTTTCTTTAAAAATAGATGGGTCACCAACGAAATTCTTTAAAATAACAAAGATTAAAGTGTTAACCATATCATCTTCTTGAGTTTGTACTTGAACTCCATTTGGATAATTTTTTACTATAGTTTTCTTAGCCTTAAATATTATATCCTTTTCAGCTTCTGTTATATAATGATCCCACCAACCTTTTAAACATCCTGTAAACCCTGATATAAGAATTTCTATAATTTGTGTTTCATTATTCTTATGTGTTTTATATGCATTTGAAATTGTTAGTCGTGTATTTATTAAAGTGATGGTCATTAAATATTCCCGAGCCTTGTATAAGTAAATCGTAGTTTTCGGGAATTTAGTTAAGCTAGTTGGGCCTAGTTGTCGGGCTCAAGCCCATTTGTTCTATGTACTGGCCCAACTCAAAGCCTACAAGAATAGTCCATCTCTTGGAACTATTTAAAGCCCTCTCCAAGTGTGGAGAGGGTGTTGCTTCTCATTTTTCTTTTGTGAAACAAGTAACCATTTTTCTTTTGTTTTACTTTCTCTCTCTAAAATCTCTTTTTTCTTATTTTTGTGTTTTGGTGATGAAATGATATCCTAACAAGTGGTATCAAGAGCCAAGGTTGGGTTAAGTGATTTGTTTGTGGTAACTTTTTAGTTTTTATTGTTTCGGCTTATTTTTTGTTGTTTTTTTTCTATTCGAATTTTTTTTCCCATTATATCGTTCATTATAATTTTTTTGTACAAGAACCTTGTGGTTTAATGCTTG
>BQNB010045196.1:5832-44424 GCA_026074375.1 Tanacetum coccineum
CATTAAGTACAACACTGATAATCCAGTCAGTATTGCTACGAATCCAATCCCCATACCTGCACGTGATTTTTTTAAAGGAAATTGTAATTATAAATTAAAACAACATGTACGTGATTATAATATATGGGCACATAGGCATTACAATAACTATTGAAACTTCTATTTGCGAAAGATGTTAAAAATTGGGTAAGGGTTGTGATATGATGATAATCTTGAATATTTTTTCAAGAATCGTGTAATTAAGTGCAATTTTAGATTAAAGTAGGTATTTCGACCCTTTATATGCATGGCTATCACGAAATTCTTTGGGATAATTCAAGAGAATCCCTTAGTTTCTAGCCAAAAATAACTAAGAAACACAAAAAGGAATTGTTGGTATAAGTATGAAAGATTGAGACCGATCATTCTGTTAAAAAAAAACATATATATTTATATATAAAGTGAGTGTATACCTATTATACTAACTTTTATTTATTTATTTATGTAATCTGGTAAAATTTACCATAACCCTGAAAGTATATATTTAGGATGCAAGGGAACTAGAAATTACCTATCGAAAGTCCTATCACTTTGAATGGTTTACGACGACAATCATTTGGAATCTTGCCATCACCAGAATACCCTTCTTTACATTTGCATGTGTAATTCCCGGGAGTATTATTACATGTTCCATAGCATGGAAAATCCTTCATTCGATCACACTCATTGATATCTACCAAAAAGGAACACACCCTTAGATGGGCTAATCTTCAATATGTCTAAATTAATCATTATGACATCCTAAAGAGCCAAATACG
This sequence comes from Tanacetum coccineum, assembly GCA_026074375.1. NCBI lineage: Eukaryota > Viridiplantae > Streptophyta > Magnoliopsida > Asterales > Asteraceae > Tanacetum > Tanacetum coccineum. The sequence goes on from BQNB010045196.1 coordinate 6,630, forward strand.
TACGTAATTTATAACACTAAATTACAAACAGCTAACAGATGCAAAGTTAAAATTATGTTAGAGGTTCAAGTTAACACCGATGCAAAATGTTTAGCAAATATGAAGTTGAGAATTTTAAGATTTTACTTGTAGTTGTTATCTGGTGTGATACGGTGTATTTCACTTCCTGTTAATTAATTCAGTACGTCATCAATAGAAAAGCTAAATATATGCGTGTTGATTAATCAAAAAACAATTACAGAGCTTTATTTTAAGAAATATACAAGTGATGTGAATTTTCTTAGGTGACTAGGTTATTGTCCCAAGTGTCGGCTTGTGTGATCCATTAAGATTTAATGTTGCTTATTATTAAAGCTATTTATTTATTATAGATAGAATAGACATGCTATCTTACATATGTAATTCATTCGATCAATAGTAATCTTCATTATCTTACATGGTATTAGAGCTTCAGGTAAACACACAATCAAAAATTTCCTATCCTCCGGTCATCGGGTACTAGCCGATGATCTGGAGGGATTCCCGTCGATTTATTTTCGCTTTATTGTTTTTGTTTAATTAGTTTGTTTTCTTTTTTCATATCAAACTCATAAACTTTATCCCACAAAACCTTAGCCGTTAAAATAAACCTCGTATGTATGTTGAGAAATCAATCAATTAAATTTTTCTTATTTACAAAATTTGTCTTTATCGTTGGAGATTATTGTTGTCGGGGACACTAGTTGAAAAAAATGGCACTCCTACCTAAAGGCAAAATAAGTCATGACGTATAAAAAGAACGTCAGTCGTCAAACAATAAACAACTTTGTAACTCTGCCTCTATCCAAACAAACAATAAAGAAGATGAAGAAAAAAAGCGACTTTCAACATTCATCTCAGTTTGCCGTTCGAAAGACTCTGCGAGGAGTGTTAGGCGACTAGGTTATTGACCCAAGCCTAAGTGTAGACTTGTGGTCCATTAGGTTTAGGATTTGAAGTTGCTTATTATCCAAGATATCTATTTATTATAAATAGACATGCTACTTTACATATATAACTCATTCAATCAATAGTAATCTTTATTATCTAACAAATTTTCCAACTTAATTAATAGTTAATATGACTAGTGTGTAGTGATATTAAACCCGCCAAAAGTTAATTTGATATCATCTTCAAATACAAAGGAATAAGGCAATAAGCTATTATGTTATGACATAAATAGTAATTAACAATGTTTAGTGGGCTATAATGTAATTAATTTAATATATAAGAATTAAATTGTACCTATTGACTTAATTAGTTTCTAGAAAATGATATCAGATGATATTATTTAATACTACATCTCTCCAAAATTAAATGTTTAATTTAATTTTTTATAGTTAAACTGATTCAACTTTTACCTTAACTATTTTTATTTGTGTTATATAATAATGCAAAATATATGAATATATTAGATTTTAAGTGTATTTCATTAGTATAAATTTCTTCAAGTATTATATAACAAAAAAATATTTAAGGTTAAAATTGAACCTGTTTAACTAAGATAAGTCAAATTGAACACTTATTTTAAAACAATAAAGCCTTCACAATTATTATGCATGTAACAAAAAAATATCATGTCTATGCCTGTAACAAATAAATTACAAGTTGCACACCTTTTCGATATTTCATGAAAATGATTTTTTTTCTATGAATCAAAATCCGATAAGGATATACTTGAATGTATGAACAAGACTATATTTAACTTCTCATGTGCAGCAGGAAATTAAGCATGAGGTTGACATATATCTGCTTGAAAAATTATAAATTAAATTATACCTTGGCAACCAGGAGACAGATATGGATTTCCTTCATAGCCTTGTTTACAAACACAGCGGTAGCCACCACTTTCCCTAGTAGAGCTAACACATTCACTATTCGATTGGCATGCAACTCCGTCCGTTGCTTCGGCTTCAGAGCAATTCAGATTACCAATAGCCCATTCCAACACTACTGGCACTGTAGCTTCAATTCTCTCTACGAAGGAAGTATCGTTTAAATCAGTCAGACCATTGAACTTAAATACATTCTCCTCTCCAACAAAGGCATATGAACATGGATCAAACGACCTAATATAGCTCACATCATCGTCCGAATCCTGCAAGGAACGGACCCGAGTACCATAAGAAATTAAGTCTTTGGGTATGGATGATTGGCAACAACCATTTCCTGTACACTCGTCACTAACAACATGTTCCGGTGTTGAACAAAAGACCATACAACCTGTAGACACGTTCCTAGACTTTCTTACTGCGGTCAGCCAACCAGAATCATAGCAACCGATAACCGTGTACTTGTTAACTTTCGAAAAGGTGTAAGGCAGATCCGTATAGTTCAGGTCGGCTCTGAATGCATTGTATAGTGTGCCGTTTTCATAATAGCATCTGCTCGCCACCATATTGGAAATCCGAATGGTGGAATCAGATATAAGTTTTATCGAGGGGAAATCTGATTCATAAATAGAGGCCATTGGAGGGTTTACGGAAGTGTCGCAGTATATGCGAAATCCCTCATTTAAATAACACTCTGAGTTGTCTCCGACACCGAAAGGGTAGGGTACAATTAAGTCCCCACATCGGCTGTTGCAGTCTGGCTTAGCAAGGTTGATAGAGTTAATGAGGGTGTGAGATTCATTGGTGGAAATTGAATCAGAAGTTGTAAAGGAAAACATTTGAAATACTGCCCAAATTAGAACAACGATTTTCATGTCTGTCATTTGGGATTTCTAGGTGATAGTAGTATTTTCAGGAGTTCCGACTTCCGAGTCTAACTTCATATATATATGACCGTAGATGTTCTAGGGTATTTTATTTTACTTATAAAGTAACCAAACGAAGGTTATAAGGCTTTTGGTTCTTTTTTTTATATCTACAATGTAAAAGTTGAGTGGGTATGGTGTTTTTTTTTCTAAAACTGAGACCCACAATGTATTGATAACATATAATTAGGGTTGTAAACGAACTGAACGTTCAATGAACATTTCGTGAGCCGTTCGGTAAAAAGTTCGTTTATTTATTAAATGGACGAACATGAACAACATTTTACGTTCGTTTAGATAAATGAACGAACATGAACAAAAGTCTTGTCCGTTCAATTATGTTCGTGAACGTCCGACTATTCGTTCGTTTATGATCATATATATGTTTATGTTCGTCTATCGTATCTTTTTATTATATACTTTTGAAATTGCTTTACTTAAACAAAACAACACTAATAAAACAAAATATTATGTATATTTTTGTAAATTTTATGTTTATTTACGTTCGATCGTGTATGTTCGTTTAGTGTCTTAATGAACGAACATAAACGAACACGAACAATCATATTTCTTAATAAACGAACATCGACAAAAATATTCATTCGTTTAAGTGATCGTGTTCGTTTATTTGTCCGCTTAAAATTAAATGAACAAACATGAACAAGGTTCCGTCCATGTTCGTCCGGTTCGTTTACAACCCTAGTTATAACTAGAAATAGTGTTTTAGTCATATTGATGTTATAAAGTACTGGAGTGACGTGCTCTATAAAATTTATAAGGCACCACTACACCTAGCTCTCTAGAGTTATATACTCTCAAACTAGTTGCTTCGCTCACTTTTGTCACGGTTTGATAAATAAATTTCAAGCGCGGCTCTAATTTTTTATAGGATGATGTCGATGATAGTCTAATTTCATAAATTTTATGTCAAGAAATTGGATCTTAGGTGCGGATGTTGACTTTTTTATGGCTAAACGTAGTGGTGACCGCAGAGGATACCGCCACGTCAGCGCCAACTCAGTTTTCTCTCTCCTAGACTGCACAGTGACCAAACACCCCGTAGTGGTGACCGCATAGGCGACCGAACAATTTTTTTTAAAAAAACATTACATTAATAATTAAACTTTACAAACTAAAATACGGAAATAAAAATACACGGAAAAAAAATTACGGAAGATAAAAAATTACAGTAAATTAGTTTGCATTTGCTCGATGCCAAATGTGTTTCACTAGATCGGCTTTAAGATTAAGATGAGTTTCTTCGTCGTGTATTTCTCTGATAACTCGTAGCCTATCTTGTGCCGATCTTACGGGATCATCTTCACGATGTTGTTCCTCAGGATAAAAGTCGGGAGAGATTGCCTTTCCTTTTTCTTTGCGAATCATATTATGTAATATGATGCAAGTGTACATCAAATGCGTAATCCTTTTAAGACTCCTAGACCGTGCAGGAGTTCTTACGATACGTTAGCCATTTATTCTTTAGCACCCAAACGCTAGTTCCACATCTTTTCTTGCTGCATCATGCGCTTGCTTATATCTTTATTCGCTTCACATCATTTGACTCCCGCTAGCGAAATAACTTCATAACACATCCCATTCAGGATATATTTCCCGTCATTTAAGATAATATTCCCCAATTTATAATCACGACGTTATCCATGAATGATAACCTCTGGTGCTTTTTCCTTACTTAAGATCATTTAAAATAGGGGATTGACGTAAAACCCCCCCCGTCCAACGTCATTTGTTTTTGATATTCGAACCGCAACACCAAAAAAGGCGTCAAATTCATAATCTTGTGAGGCACCGCTTCTTAACAAAAAGAATGGAATCTGACCCGGAATCACCCTTACTGAATTGAGCACTAGATATGCTTGTGACCATTGAGGCCCACGACCATTTGTACATTCATATGCTGCCTATCATACCAAAAACCCGATGTTTGTTCTCGTGAAAAGCGTAGAGATTTTTCGACGTTCACCAGTTTGCGTAAGGCCTTCGCTAAATACACCTCGCATATAACTCAATATACCCGTTACTAAAATGCAACAAACATTCGACGAGAAGTTTTTTCACCGTTGTTTTTTTGTTTTTATTTTTTATTTTTTTTTTTGTAAATCTTCGTCTAGAGAATCTGGAACAAACACGTAGGCAGTTGCGAATCGCGAAGTACACCTTCACTAAAGCAAGATGGCCCAGCTTTCCAACAGCATCACACCCTTCTTGAAAATAAGGGCAGTTAGCAGACAAATCTCGAACAATGCGGGTGAACAGCGATCGGTTCATTCGGAATCGTTTACGAAATAAATAGGCGTTGTAAAATGGTTTTTTAGCAAAGTAAGCTAGCACTAAACGGTCATGAGCACCGTAACGACTCTAGGCATAATAGCATTCGTTGGTATTTTTGGTTGTATGAGTAATGCTTGAAAAACCAAAAGCAACGTCTCTAAAAAACCGGAGAGTAAACTATTCACTTCCGTTTTATCATCCGCATCATCGAAAAATAGAACACTCGGAATTAATTTGAGACTATTGTATGTAGTGATTGTTTTTTGAAAAAAAGTGTTATAAAGTGTGTGGAAAATAGAAAAGAATATTTTGGGTTTTAATAAAAATAACGGGATAACATTTTTTTTATAGAAACGCTTCATTTACTCGGACCAATCTTCGACACAGACCAAAACAATGCAAAGTTGGGGGGACTAATAGTTTCGGTCGAGGTAATGGGACAAAACACGACCTTAGTTGCTTCCACATGGGACGACCGACCGAAGATCGACCTTACCATTACATTCAGTCTAGAAAAGGTATCTAAACTCTTATTATTCAATTAATACAACCAATAACCATGTTATGATCACTTCATCAGGCTTGGTGAGATATTGCAGAGGGATAGATGCGTCATTTACTTGTTGCGGAGGCTTGATATGTTTCATATAATAAAAGAATTACATTATTTCAGAGTTTTCTATGAGATTCGATTTTATAAAATAAAAAATTAGACCAGAACGCTTGATTTTGACACGAAGACAAAACCGTGCGATATGATTGGTTAAAAAAATCAAAATTGAAAAAATTGGTGGAAGATCTTGATGAAGAAAAAAAGACATAAAAATATAGGTGTTAAATTTGTGAGAAAACAAAAACTTAAAAAAATTAGGTAATTAATAAAACTTTAGCGGTTAAAGTTTAAATAAGTTATATGAACTAAGTGAAACTTATAATTTTTCATATTTGTTAATAACTTTAAAAAATAAACAAATATCACTTACACTTTATACCTTCTAGACTTTATACTTTAAAGATACAAAATATATAAAATCTATTTAAAAATTATATAAGGATATCCGAAAAAACATATTAAACTCGCATATTGTGTACAACATGATATTAATAGGTAAATTTGAACAACAACATCAACATCAATACTCGTGTCAGTCAAAACAAAATTAAATCTTTTATCTAACAAATCTTTACCAAATATTAATCGATATGAATCAATGTATTAAAAACTGGTTAATTGACCCAATCGAGTTACCGGGTCACGGTTCAACCGGGTTTTTCGGCAAAATTCGGCTTCCGATCACCCAACCGGTTAACGGTTCAACTCGGGTTTTAAAACACTGATATTAATACATAATGAAATTATTTATGTAAAACCACACACATAATTATTAGTTGTAATAATATCACAATTATAAAAAAATAAACACGAGAAAATTTTCATATATCTATATATTAAACTGAAAATTTTAAAATAAATTTAATTTATTTATAAGTCTCATACATGCACGGGACTTATAACTGATAAGCGAGAAAAGCAAACAACATATGCCCATGTATTACTTGGAGTTGGAACACACGATCACTTTTCTCTAACAAACGGCCCTAAGTTCCTATACCATTTGTCGACTATTAAACAATAAATGATTGCTTTAGTTTTTTTATAGAGGAATATTAGAATCACAAAAAATTTATAAAAGGTCATTCACACAAGGGACTGTTTGGTAGCAGCTTTTTTAAAGCTTTTTCTAAGCTGTTAGCTATTTGTTTTTGGAAAAAATCTCCTATCAATTAAAAGCTCTGTTTGGATAAAATCTTGGGAGGCTTTTAATGTAACAAATATTAGATGGATTAGGCACAAGCCTGGTTTGTGGGTTGGCTCCATTAGAGTTTGCTTATGTCTTGTACTCTATATATTGTGGCTGAATAATAAATCATACCCATGGCCCCATGGGGTTTTCATTATGTGGGTTGGGTCTATTAGGGTTTGCTTATGTCTTGTACTTTATATATTGTGGCTGAATAATAAATCATACCCATGGAGAATTATGTAGTCTAACATGGTATCGGAGCAAGTCTGATCCTCAGACCTAGGTGGCTACGTTGAGCCGCCACCGCCCAAACCACCCCGTCAAACCCTAACCGCCACCCTTTAACCCTTAAAAAAACAATTAACAAGTGATGATATGATGAACCTCAAAACCCTTCAATTATCAAATACACCGATCCATAAGAAAAAGTCTATTGATTCCATAGAAAATAAGAAAGCAACGTCATCTAAAGCTCCATCTGTGCAACCAAAGAAAAGAAAGATCATGGATGAATCTAATGACGGAGGATTTGATGATGATTTTATGATTAGTGGGATGAAGAAACCAAAAATAGCTTGATCATGACTTTTGGTATTTTGGCTGATTTGGAATAATGTTTTGTTTTTTTTTCTTTTTTAGTTTACTAATTAAAAAAAATTATAGTTGTTTTATTGTTTGTTTGTTTATTTTTATTTGTATTGGTAATTTGTGCTAGGTCACAGATCCATATGATCGTCTGTTTATTTTTATTTGTGTTGGTGATTTGTGCTAGGTCACAAATCCACACGATAGTTATTTGTGTTGGTGATTTGTGTTAGGTCACAAATCCACACGATTGTTAGGATACTTTGGGTTATCTTTTATGTTTCGGGATACTTTGGGTTATCCCGTATAATTTTTTTTATCTATGTTTATCAGTTCGCTTGAAGATTTGTCTCCACATGTTGGCGGATTTCTTCAAAAACCACTGATGTCCATGTGTGTGACACTTCTGTTGTTGCTGCTTGCTACGATATGAAGACGGTGCTGCAAATTAGGTTTTACTTAGCTTTAATATTTTGTGTTTTCTCTCCAATCCGAGCTTTCGCGATTTTCCCGCTCAGACTGCGAGGGGGTATTAGATGGATTAGGCCCAAGCCCGGTTTGTGGGTTGAGTCCATTAGGGTTTGCTTATGTCGTGTACTCTATTTATTGTGGCTGAATAATAAATCACACCCATGAAGAATTATGTAGTCTAACAATAAACAGCTCTAGAATAAAAAGCTACTCAATGTAGCGTCCAAAATCTCAAGAGCTGTTAACAACTTATACATCCTCAAATCATTTATGAAAGATACATATGCCATGCTATCTTAGTATACCAAGTTGCTTTATACTCATTATTCATTAATATGATCGTAAAATGGTAAGTTTGATATCAAACTAAAAGAAGTCATCATGTTGTTAATAAAATGATCGTAAAATGGTACGTTTGATATCAAACTAAAAGAAGTCGCCATGTTGTTAATAATATAAACTCGGTGTTATAATATTAAACGAATTAACAGGTCTAAAAGTTAAACTTTTGATTATGCACTAATAAACGTTTGCTTACACTCATGCATTTATTTTATGAGTTGAATTATTTTACATACTTGTTTTTCCCTACATGCTAAGGGACTAATCTGGACCATCTATTTCATTTAATTAAAAAAACAAGATTTAAGATTAAAAAAACATGGAGGACCAAAAATGTAAATTTACTAAAACTCACCTAACCACTCCCTAATTATTTGTAAGTTGGTAAGTTTTGCCCAAATTGCAATTAATGGACGTTTTTTTGACATTTTGTATGATTTTTACGTTTTTATACGTATTTTTACGTTTTCGTCTGCTTTTACACGTTTTTGTCAGATTTCACACGTTTTCATTCGATTTCACACGTTTTCGTCTGCTTTCGCAAGTTTTCGTCTGTTTGTGCACATTTTTGCCCGTTTTCGCACATTTTTGCCCGTTTTCGCATGTTTCTGTCCGTTTTCGCACGTTTGCACACGCTTTCGTTCGTTTTCTTACGTTTTTGTCTGTTTTCGCATGTTTTCGGACGTTTTCATACGTTGTCGCATGTTTTCGTCTGTTTTTGTATGTTTTCGTCTGTTTTCACACGTTTTCTTCCGTTATCACACGTTTTCTTCCGTTTTCACACGTTTTCAAACGTTTTCGTCTGTTTTTGTCCGTTTCATATGTTTTCGTCTGTTTTCATACGTTTTCGTCCGTTTTCATACGATTTCGTCTGTTTCTGGCCGTTCTCAACCGTATCCATCCGTTTTCATACGTTGTCGTCCGTTTTTTACGTTTTTGATTGTTTTTGTACGTGTTCGTTCGTTTTTGTACGTTTTTGTCAGTTTCCGACAGTTTTCGCACGTTTTCGTCCGTTTTCACACGTTTTCGTCTGTTTCAAACGTTTTCGGCCATTTTCTGACGGTTTCTTCCATTTTCATACGTTATCTATCACTGACATTATAATGTTAGTAGGAACAAGACAGTTAAGCCTCTTTAGGAAAATTCTTATTTTGCTCAAAAGCAATGCCAAATTAATGCAACACTTGTTTGATTTTGAGAATACGTCAAGTTTTTATTTTTATAGTTTGCTTCCTTTTTATTCATTTTGGTATTTGTAAGTGACACTTATCTATCTCTTGTGATATAACACTGTAAGGAAGATGAATAGTTTTTAAATTGTCGTTCTTAGTCACTTAAGAGTAACATCTCATATGAATAAGTAATATAATGTGACATTGATTCTGGTATTCTACACATGAGTAATATCACAGGTGATAAAGCAATAAAATGTAACACTAATTCTGGTATAGTACATATTAGTAATATCACAAGTGATAAAGCAATAAAAGGACCAAAAGCAGACATCATTCATGTTTGGCTATACATATTCAAATAACTCAAAGGCATCTAAGTCTGCAGCATTATGTAACAATACAGTTAACAAGCACTTTTCTTAGTTACTTAATATGGAACTTGTTGGTTATTTATTTGATGTAACTGAATATTAATAGTCATAAAGGTGAATATAAAACTTGTTTGTTGAATAGTATGTGCAACAAAATGTTTTTGTAATAATTGGTTTGTGACTTTGATATATTGTTCATTTTAATATATTATCACTTGTGATAATCAAGTATGTGTAACTAGGATGTTGTATGTTTTGCACATTTAATGAATTATCACATATGATAAACCAATGTATAAAATGAATGAAGTATAATACCACAAATGATAATAGATGAAGAGTCACTTTTATCAAATGTATTATCGGTTTTTTATTGTCATTGTTGACTTCATGTTTTACCACATGTGATATTCAAAGACTATTTAAAAACAACATCAGCCTTCTGACAATCTAAATCCGCCTTCGGAACCTTTATTAACTAAGATTCATCCGTGGCTTAACACTGATTACCCCTGAGATTGTAATATCATCGGTCATAAATATGACCTTTGTCAACTAAGATCCACTCGTGGCTTAATGAGGTAGTAATATCACCGGTTATAAATATAACATTTATCAACCAAGATTTACATGTGGCTTAACAATTATTACCCCTGACATTGTAATATCACTAGTGATAAATAAATGTGAACCTTTATTAAATAAGATTCACCCGCGACTTAACACTTATTATCACCGACATTGTAGTATCACCAGTGATAAACAAATAATAATAAAATCTCATGTGATAAAGCAATATAATGTGACACTAGTTATAGTATTCCACATGTGATTAATATCACAAGTGATAAAACAATATAATGTGACACTAATTGTAGTTATTTTTGAAATTCTTAACATGTAATCAATGTTATCTATCACTTGTGATATTATACTGTTAGTATGATTAAAAATGTTAGAACATAATTTTGTGGGAAAGGGTGTTTGAATTGAATTTTCACAAACCATGTTTGATATATGGTTAGAAAGCTAAAGATGTTTATTTTTTAATGTCAAACATGATAAATCATTTTATGTTTTACACAAATACTTATGCTCATTTCATGACATCATGTTGAGTGTTCGAACGTACATATATGTTATATCACATGTGATGCTTCAAGCGGGTTTGATTATAAAAAATAAAAAATTTCGATATTCACCAACTTCTATAAATAAACTGTTTTGATTTGAAGGTCCAAAAATTATGTATGATAAATGGTCGGAAAGCTAAGGATATGTACTTTTTAATGCCAAAAATAATGAATAAGTTGGAGTTTCACACAAATATTTATACCCGTTTTACGAAAGCATGTAAAGTGTTCTAACTTACAGATTAGTGTAATATCACACGTGATATATCAAACAAAATATTGCACAGAGAAAAAACAAAAAAATACCAAAAAAAAATAAGAAAAAAGTTTGTTGAAAGTATATGAAAGTGCCCCTCTAATGAAAGATAAATAAATGCTCGTCACGATGGTGTAATTTATGTAGCTTAACGTTTTGCGGTTTTTACGATATGCAATTTTTTAAAAATAAAGGTGAAAGTGTGTTTTAATTAAAAAATACAAAGGTAAGAAGAGGTGGTAGATGTTTTTAAGGTTTAATCGTGTCCATTAAATAAAAATTATTGTGTGGTTGAGATTAGACTCTTATCATGTAGGGAGAAACAAGTCCCTAATTGAAATTTTCTCTTTATTTTATACGTTTTATTACCTACATTTTTAATAATAAGTGTACAAACTCAAATTGATGTTACTACATACTATTTGATCAACTTTACTATGTTCATGGCCATGAAACGAATATTGAAAATGTCTCTCAAAGAACTTCTAATGAGATGAAGTCATGAAACGAATCTGGAATAATATTGCTACATCAATATGAAATGCACGTCGTCAATGATTATTATAAGCATTTTTCTTAAAGCACTACGATAATTATTTTTATAATGACTTTATAATTTTTTATGTTTTACAATCGTTCACAATTATAGATATGTCCTTTTACATCTAATAATGACACTTAACAGCTACTTTACCAAACACTTTTATTGTAAAAAAAACAGCTTGTAGCTTATGTTAACAGCTTGCAGCTTACAGCACACAACATACAACTTACAACTAGTTTTGTCAAACATACTCATGATAATCTTATTTGTTTGTGGATCTTTTCAATGTATATCATAATCTGTATTTTAATTTATAAAACTCACTATGTTTTACATATGCATGCATATTAAAGTTTTGAACAAGACTTGGTATTCTAACAGAACATTATTTTATTACTCTTGTAATATGTCTTAATTAAATAAATTAAATTTCAACTCTTACAGTGAAGTATCTATCATCTAAGGTAGACTTGGTATTCTAACAAAATACGGAGTATTATTATATTATTCTTGTAATATGTCTTGATTAAATCAACTAAATTCAAACTCTTACAATTAGGAAATTGTCAAATGAATACAAATTAGGAAATTGTCAAATGGAGCATAAATAACATACTAACAACCATACTAAAGATGTCATAAAACTCTTTAAACTAGGTGGGGGCCTAACTCCAAAAAAGTGGATGTTGTACGTCAGGAAATAATGCAGTTTGGCACCAGAAATGTCATGGCACCAGAATTCAGTGGGAGTGGTTTGGCACTCAGAATTCTGGTGCCATAGCATTTTTTTATTATTATTTTTTTTGATTTTTTTTAAAATAAAAAATTTAAATAAAACATACATTATATAAAATAATTTTTTTTCATTACGAGAATATAAGATTTTTTTTAAACTTATAAATAGAATAAGATTTTTTTTAAATGTTTTAAAAAATTAAAAGAAAAAGAAAAAAAATATATTTTTAGTCTTCTTCTTCTTCCCCATGCGTCTTCTTCCCCATGCTTTTCTTCCACCTGCAAAAAAAAATATATACATCACAAACACAAAACACAAAAACACAAACACACACACACACATGAACACACACATAAACACAAAAAAAAATAAAAAAAATTGGCGTGGGCTGTTAGCCACGGCGCCAGAAGCCATGGCGCGAACCACGGAGTGGTGCGCCATCGGCAATTCTCGCGCCATAGCTTGGCACCACCATAACAGCCAACGACTCCCTCCCCTCTAAGAGCAAGGGGTGTAATGGCTAAAAACGTTAGCCATTTGGGCCCCACTTCGTGCCACATCACCGCCACCTCATTTCAACACAACAACTCAAAATACCCCCTCACTCATAATTTAGCCACTTGGGTCCCACCACTCACCAATTTATTTATTTTTCTCATTTTTTCACACATACTAAATTTATTTCATTAAAAACATACGGAAAAGAAATTACAATACGGAAAAGAAAATACAATACGCAATAAAACTACAACAATACGAAAATTAAAAACACTACGACACGATAATGAAATTAATCTGTTTCGTATTCCGAATCAGATTGCACCCCAAATTCCAACGTGAATAACTCATATTCAGCTGTTTGTTGCTTCATTTTCTCCTCCAACTCCTTTTCAGCTCTTGTTTCAAAAAAGTGTCGATCAAAGCACGGCTCTCGTGCGTAATGTCGTAGCATTTCTCGTATGCTTTTCTAAATTCGCTTTTCGCTGCGCTTGTATTTTCAAATTGCACGGCTAACTCCATAAGCGCTTTTTGACGAATAATATCTTCGTCAATAAATTTTGTAACCAAAGCTTGAATTTCATCGAAGGTGTGTGGAAGTGGACAAGACATTTTATATATTTTTTTTGAGGATAAAGTGTGAAAAGTTAAGGTAAAATATGATGTTATTTATAGAATAAAAAGTGGGTATTAATTTAAAAGTGGGTAGGAATTTAAAAAATATAACGTATATAATTTTTGTCGTGACCTGCATTGGAGAAACGGCTATTTGAGCCTGGCGAGTAAGTGGCGATGGGTTTGGGTATGGTGGCGATCGCCATTGGGCATGCCATGTCGGATGGGCGAGTTTTGCAAATCATCACACCGGATGCTCTAACAACCATACTAAAGATGTCATATATTAAAATGTATTGTAAATAGTAATGAACGAGAGTAAAGAGGAAAAGGGAAAGATATTATTGATTGATTAATTCAAAATGATTACAAATATGATGTATTTATAAGACTAACGTAATGTTTGGTATGTTGTAATCAAAGGGAAATTAAAAAGATTATTACGATTGAATGAAAAAAATGTTGTTTGTTTACATTTATGGAATGTAATGATTCATTACAAGGAATGACCCATTACACCAAAACCATGGACGGAATGAAATGTTAAATGAATAGAATAAACGACGAAATGGAATAAATATTGTAATTTAATGATTCATTACCGTTATTAATCATGTTTGTTGTATGATAAGACGTAATGGAATCGATAACAAAAAGACCAAAATAGTCATTGATGATAGAAAATTTATTTAATGTGGTTAGTTAATTGTGGTGTTTTATGTAACTTTGATTACATTACAAGATGTAATGAAATAAAAAGAGGGGACCATAAGGAATGCTTTTGATGTAATAAGGTCATTCCTTGTAATGAATCATTACATTATGTAAACCTAAACAAACAACATTTTTTTATTACACCGTAATAATCTTTTACATATTACAACGTACCAAACACTATGTAATAGTCTAAAACCCTGACTTGTTATCAAAGATTAGGATGAATAGACATAAGCCCGTAAGCCCATACATGATAATTTACAATACTTCTCCTTAGATATTCATCGTTCATTATACGCCATATACTGTCTCATTAAAAACCTTATCAAGAAAAACCCAATGGGATAAAAACTTGATGAAGGGAAAAAGAGTGCAGTGCGCATAATGCTCATCCTCAATTTAATGTATATATTTCAAGCATCGCATGTCAAACTTTTAAACGAATTGCTCGAATTCTTTTGTTGGCAAAAACTTTATAATGAAGTTCACCAAATTGTTGATTTTAAGAATACTTCCTGCAAAAATGACAAAATATATGTGTAGCTTTCAACCCAATATCAAATGCATTGGTTGGAAAGTATACAATACATAACAAATATTAAAAAAGAAAAATACACTCTCATGACGCATATTAATTGCAAAATTGACATCAAAACCTCAATTGCACTTATGTATGATACTTGAGGGCCAATCATTCCTTAGAGACATGTGCAAAAGCAATTTATATATTATGCGTTCAAAATGATCTTGATCCATATAAGGATTCATTCAATTTGATCAAACAGAGTTATTGAGAACTTTATTAATTTTTTCTAGAAGTTACAGTTGTGAGCCATGCTTGAGGCATTACATATCCTTAGTAGAATATGATAGCTCTAATAAACCCCATTTTAAGGAAAAATAAATACTTTTATACAGCTTATCTTATAAAATATTAATACGATATTTTATATCCACCTCGAGACAATATGTCTCTTAATAATCGACTTGTTGTTTTGTGAATTATTTATTTTACAATTCAATTATTAGAGCACATAACTTGAGAGCTCTTATTTCGGTTTCACAAAAAAAGATGTATATCCAATAGCTTTTACACATTTACGTGTATGAACTTTACGTTTCAATACTTTTACTATTTGCAAGATACTAATTATTTTTATGTTGGCCAATCATGTCATTGAGTGCACATTTGGATATTAATTGATTTTTAATCCTCATCATGCATAATAGAAAGTAATATATTGGGTGTGTTTGGTGAGGAGCTTTTAGGAGCATTTATGTAAAATCTCAAACATACAACAATCTATGAAATGATGTGAAAAAATCTAGAGAGAGAAAGAGGAGGTTGGAACACTTGGTGAGAGAAAGGAAAAATGTATTATGCAAATGAACCAAAAACCCTTTCCATGGTATGGAAAGGGTATTTATATCCTTACATGAGACGTGGTCAACATAAAGGGTATCTTATGTTGACCCGATTAGCTTAGCTAAGTTCCAAATATTAACTACGAGCTACTTAACGACATATTGGAAGTGACCGATACTTTTTCGTATATCTAACAATCTCCCCCTAAGGGAGGTCACTCCAATTAATAGAAACTTAATCTAAGCCATCTTGCTCGTATTATCGAGTCTTTATCCTTATCTTATTAATGTGAATTGTGATTTGATGGACTTCCAGCTTGAGCGTTGTTCTTTTAAGCTTTACATAAATAGTGATTGATGTGTTTCAAAAGTCTTTAATTTATAAGACTGAAAATATCGGATAATTATATAGAAACACACAGGTAAAAGTATAACCCACGTATGCAGTATAATCTTTTTAGGTAAGACCAGGTCGTCCAGAGGAATTAGAGTAGTGTTCAAATAATCAGAAAGAAAATAGACTTTAACAATTTTGAAAATAACTTTAGTTTTACCAATGATAATAAGTATGACTACTCGGATAGTTGAGAATAATTTATAAGTGTTGGAAATGATTTGACCTTGAAGATGGGACATTAATTTATAAAGGCGATTTCTTGTCAGAAAACGTTTTCACAAACTAACTTGGTTAACTCAAGACTTTATATTTAATTAACTAGATCAAATGTGTCACTCAAATAATCCAGTTACTATTATATCAAAGCTTATATTTGTTATCACTTACGAAGATAGATTTGCCTCGAGCACAGACGTTAAAGACCATAGACAAATCTTTAAAACCCCATCGATATCATAAACGGGTCTTTCGACCTATACCGATATGATTATATAATCTAAGTTGATAAGCAAAAATAGTTAAGATAGGATATAACAGGTTTGCAACATAAGCTTAAGATTAAAGAGATCAAGATCATACCAAACACTTATTCATTATCCTAACTTCACCGAGTAATCATGAGAGATTTAGCCTCTCATGGCTAAAGAGTTCATAACAAAAGTACACTTTACATAAACTTCCATTATTTCAATAACTAAGTAGGAAAACGTCTTCGTTCTTGATCGTTAGATCTTTTTCTTCAAAGGAAGAGGTGTTTTTCTTGGTGTTTTGGTGATAGGAGGGAAGTATGTGTGTGAGGAGAATGGTTTGTAGAATGAGATGGGATGCTTTGAGGATGAAAATTCGTCCTCAATTTATAGGCAAGTTTGGGTGAAAAGTGCGGCGCACTTAGGAAAAAGTGCGGCGGACTTTGGGTGTTAATGCGTTAGCATTTAATGGCTTTTACTGGAAGTGCGACGCACTTGCAAATAAGTGCGGCGGTTTTGAGGAGTTAATGCAGGTGCATTTATTAGACTTTAATTCTTCAGACTTTGGGAGAAAGTGCGGCGGTTTTGGCTTCAAAGGAAAGTGCGGCGCACAATATTATAAGTGCGGCGGTTTTCTTGAATTTTAGCTAGAAATCTTTTCTTTTCTTGTATTCGCCTCCCAAAGTGTATAGATTCTTGAGCTTGGGTCTGTAGTGTCTTCAAGTGAACATATAAGCAATTCAAGCTAATTAAGTACCAAAAGTTCACGAGAAATGATAAAATAACGCCATAAAAATATGTATAATTTGGGCGTTATCAAATCCCTCCACACTTAGCTTATTGCTTGCCCTCAAGCAATGGAAGCGAGAAAATAAAATCATTTATCGTGACGTGGAGAAATTTGGATTTTATAAGAGCTTGCATATTAGATAACTTTTCAGGCATAGATATATAACATAGCACCTCACACAAGGATAGTGTTTGATTTTAAATTCACTCAGCCACTCAGATAGGGTTAAATATGCTATTGTGAAGAACACTCAACTTGCACAGACATAATCTAGACAGCTACCATAGGCTTGTACTTAACACATAAACCTGACCGAAGGGCGGAACTTTAGTACTAGAGAGGATCCAATCTTCATGCGCCAAACATAAGCCTTTATTCCTTTGAACACATATATATAACCTTTTTTTTTATCACATATGATAACTAAGGCTTGGCACATAGCTTCTTCATTCAACTTTCAGATATTTCAGCAACATAACATTTAAAAGGAGTGCTTGCAAGAACAAGGACTTGCGAGATATATTTCATGTGATAGGCTTCGGTTTAGTAAATGATGATTAAGCACAAGATCTAGAGCTTCTAAATTACCGGCTCTCTCAAATATAATGATGAACCAATACCAATATTCCAGAAAAGGTGACAAAGACCATACGTACACATCCGTAACGACGGAATAGACACATATGACTGCATTCAAACCTTAACTCGAACAAGCTAAAGGCATCAATTATCCTTAGTAACAATGGGCGGATACCCAATATTTTATGCTTAGATTTATTCACAATTTGTGGACGGTGTTGTTTCGCTAGCGATAATGTCAATCTAGTTGGGAATTGCCTTACTAAGAGCCATTTTTTAATTTAGAAATCATATAATAAAATATTAGTTAGAAATTTTAATAGGGCAAAATAGTGGGATATAATTAATTTTTCCTATTTGACCCCCCTCCACACTTAAGTTGAACATTGCCCACAATGTGATAATTGGTAATAGAGATAAAATAAAGAAAATTAAGGGAAAACGGTACTTCCCGGGGCATAGAGAAATGCATAGCTATAAGCTAATCTTGAGCATACGTCGTAATTTCCTTTCTTTTAAGCTAGAGTACCTGCTTAAGAGTAAACAAAAAATGCACACAAGAGAAAATATTTTTGTTGATTTAAAAAAAATAGATAAAAGATATTAGTAGAAGAATGGAGGAGGATTCTCCACACTTAAGGTTAAAGCACGGGTGCTCTCCTGAGAAGCGATTAATTTTTAACGAGAGTCGTTAGCTAGATAGTATTTTTGGGGGTCATTTGTTTAGGAAAAAAGGAGTGACGTTCCCTTGGGTCATATCTCTTTGTGATATAGTTGAGTCGGTGGCCATTGACTTATGAACGTCTTTCTATCTTTTTCTTAAAGTTCAACATTCCGGATGGGATTTTGATGTTTTCACTAAATAATTGGTCCCAACAATCGTAGATCTAAAGTTTCGGTTGGTTTAATTTGTACTTTGAGTGAAAAAGTAGGACTTTATTTCTTGCTTGAATTCCATTTCTCAATTCGTTAAGTTTTTGTCATGCAAGACTTTGGTTCTTTCGCTTGTTATAGACGGTGTTATCATATGCGTAGGTATCTAAGTTCGTCTAATCGTGTAATTGGAACATTCTTTTCTCACCAGCAGCGATTAAATCTGGGTTGCAATTCTTCAATGACAGTATGCACGGTGTTCAATTTCTAATTGGTATATGGACAATTTCATTTCCATATATTAGTTTGTAGGTGTGGTACTGGATATGGTGTTTTGTAGGAGTGCGAAAAGCCCACAGAGCATCTATCAAGTTTTTCTTGTCAAAAATAGTTGGGAGTGTACATTTACAGTTTTTTCAAGAATTCTTTTAAGAGCCCTGTTCGTGTTTTCAACTTGACCACTGGTTTGAGGGTGATAAGATGTAGAGAAATAGTGATTAACTCCATATCTTTTCATGGTTTTTTCCATTATTTTGTTACAGAAGTGGGTACCTCGGTCGCTGATTAGAGCTTTGGGCATTCCGAAACGGCAAAATAGCTTCTTCAGAAAGGTGATTACTACTCGGGTGTCATTGGTTGGCAATGCTTGAGCTTCGGCCCATTTAGATACGTAATCTATGGCGACTAGAATGTATTCAAACTTATATGATTTCGAGAATGGTCTTATAAAGTCGACACCCCATATGTCGAAAATTTCACATACTTGAATGTTCGTTTTAAGGGCATCTCATCACGTTTTGATTATATTTTTCGATCTTTTGACATGCTTCACATAACCGGACTAGAGTATGAGCTTCTTTGATAATTGTTGGCTAGTAAAATCCTAAATCAAAGACTTTTTTAGCAGTTACGTTTGGTCCATAATGTCCACATGTTGGTCGTTGGTGTACATTTTATCTAAAATGTTCCTGTTTCTATTTTATGATATACATAAGTCTGATCATACCATAGGAACTACTTTCAAAAGGTAGTTCCTTCCCAAAGTAGTGTTTGAGGTCAGAGAAAGAATTTATTCTTTTGTTGATAGTCATCCTTTTTGGGATAATATTACAGACTTGGTAGTTTTGCAAAAGTCTGCGATCCATGGTTTTTTTCAGTGGGGGGGTTTTTTTTTTCCTTTGGTGTTGATTTACATAAGTTGTTTCTCTGGCAAAGTTATCTTCCGACTTCACTATCATCACTTGTCTCATTGTTTTTAAGTCGGGATAAGTGTTTTTTTTTATTTTTTTAATCAGCTGACTACATTTTCGGTACCTTTTTTCTATCTTTGATTTTTCTATGTCGAATTCTTGTAGAAAGTATAGATCATGATTAAGGCGTGGTTTAGCATCTTGCTTTTTGAATAAGTGCCTTAGAGCTGAATGATCGGTATGAACAATAGTTTTTGAGAGAATAAGATAGGATCTGAATTTGTCAAATGCAAAAAATACAGCCATAAGTTCTTTTTTGGTTACGGTGTATTTTTGTTGAGCGGAATTAAGGTTTTGCTTGCCCATCTTTTTGACCTAAAATGGCTCCCACAGCGAAATCACTTGCATCACACATAAGTTTAAACGGAAGATTCCAGTTCGGGCTTACGATCACAGGAGCACATGTGAGTTTCTCTTTCAATGATTCAAAAGCTTTTTGACATTCATCGTTGAATTCAAATGAAGTATCTTTTTTGAGCTGTTTAGTTATAGGTCGAGCAATTTTCGAGAAGTCTTTAATGAAACGTCGGTAAAAACCGGCATGTCCGATAAAGCTTCTAACACCTTTGATATTAGTAGGGGGTGGAAGTTTTGAGATCAGATCGAATTTTGCTTTGTCGACTTCATGCTGAACTATGACACATTGTGTCCGTTGGCACAATTCTTCTTGTTGGACCTTGATATGACATTTTACCAGTTTAAGACGAGATGGGCGTCATTACAACGTTGGAGCATTTTATCAATGATGTTTAGGCATGTGTCGAAAGAGTTTCCAAAGACGAAGAAATAGTCCATGAATACTTCGATTGATTCTTCGATCATATCGTGAAAGATTGCCAACATCACCTTGAAATGTGCAGGAGCTTTACATAGGCAAGTAAGGCATTCGCCTATAAGGTATGTGCCGAAAGGGACATGTGAATGTTGTTTTTTCTTGATCATTAGGATCGATAGGAATTTGAAAATACCCTGGAAAAATCATCAAGGAAACAAAAATACTTATTCCCTGCGAGTCTTTCTGAATTTGAATCTATAAATGGTAAAGGAAACTGGATCCTTTTGCGGTTGCTTCATTGAGTTTACGATATCGATGGCATATGCCGCCCAGCCTGTAATGGGTTCTGGTTGGAACAAGTTCATATTTTCGTGGTGACAATGTTATTCCACCTTTCTGGGTACTGGGGATAGGATAACCCAAGGACTATCGGCAATTGGATAAATTATACCGGTATCTAAGAGTTTAATGATTTCTTTTTTTGACAACTTCCTGTTGTTCGGATTTAACCTTCTTTGTTTTGGACAATCGTTTCTTATATCCAATAGGTTGTATCTTTGTTTGCAAATGATGGTCAACTTTCCAGGAATATTCGATTGTTTTCCTAAGCAAAGTGGCATTGCTTGTGCTTTTTAAGGACATATATGAGTTTGTTTTTCTTTTCTTTGGATAGCTGAGATGATATGATAACAGGAAGAAAATACGCGTTCTTCCAGGAATACATATTCTAGATTATCAGGAAGGGGTTTAAGTTTGAGATCCGTAGGAGGTTCTTAGGAGTTTTTTTAACTTTATTCAATATTGATGGTGATTTTTGAGGGATGGAGGATCTTCGGTATCGGATTCAGAGTCAGTGTTTTCATCGACAGTCATTGACATGAATTCATCAATTCAGCAAAGATTTTCTTCTTAGAGATTAGGGTTCCTTAATGATTGAACAATTTTTATACATTCGTATTGGAAGAGCGTCGAAATCTTCTTCTATGATTTCATCGATGATATCGATACTGAAACATGTATTTCGTTTGAAATAGTGTGGTTTCATTGCAGGAATCGTATATTGAAAATCATTCGTTTAGTCCCAACTCCAAGATTGAGTTGTTTCTGTTTAACTTGAATAACTGCATCAGTAGTGTAAAGAAAGGGTCATCCCAAGATGAGAGGAACTTTACTATCTTCTTCCATTTCTAGAATAACGAAATCAGCAGGAAAGGTAAATTTACCAACTTTAACGAGCATATTTTCAGCTATTCCAACAGGGTATTGGACATGACTGTTGACTCATTTTTGTAGGTTTAACATTTTTGAGAGTTAATTTGGCAATTAAATATTTTAGTTGGGGGAATATGGCATAAGGTGCTAGCACCAAGGTCGGCTAAGGCATTGCAGGAGAAAGTTTTGTTGAAATTACACGGAATAAGAAAACTTCCGGGGTCTCCGAGTTTTGGTAGAACTTTGTTTTAGATCATCGCTGAACTTTCGTCGCTTAAGAAAGCGGCAGAACAATTTGTTTGAATTTTTGGTTTCGTTTGCTTTTTGAGTTCCTTGAGATAATTTTCCATAAATTAGCAGTCCGGCCAAGACATGATTAAGAGGTACATTAATTTGAACTGCGCGGATTACGTCTAGAAATTTTCCGTATTAAGCTTCCATTTTTTCTTTCCTTAGACGTTGAGGATACGGGATTTTTGGTTTGTATGGTTTGGGTAATGTATTTTCCTTGACTGGTTTTGGATTTTGAATTTTTGTTGTGGTGTAGGTTCTTCGTCTTCTTCATCGCTATCGTCGAAAGTGATAGGGTTTTTAGTTTGTTGATCATTTGAGTTCACTGGTGGGTTGTAGGATTTACCATTTATTGTGAATATGGCATTCACATGATCATTGCGAGATTGTGGTGGTTGGTAGGCTTTGGAAGTGTGTCCTTTTGGGTTTAGTGAGTGTTACTAGGAAGGGATCCAGGAGGGTCGACCTGATTACTTGTCAGCATAGTTCTTGTCGAACTTGGTTTCAGATTTTGAATTGATGCTTGATGATTTTTGGCATACGGTTTCGAGTTGGAGTTTTTAAGTTCCATAAATGTTTTCTTTGACGAAAAGCGTGGTAACTGCTGTGATTTTCACTGTCATCGTTGAATTGTTTTTGAAGATCGTATGATTTATCATCGGTATTGGATCGGTAGTTGTCTTGATTGTAACTACTTCGTTTGTTTGAACGCCAATTATCGCGATTTGAGTCTCGGTCGCGGTAATCATTATAAAAACGAGTCTTACAAAAAGTTTGCATGAATTTAGCTTCCTCCTCACGGGACATAGGTATATCATCTTCATCAAGATCGGGTTTTGTTTTTTTAGCATGGGTTTGGAGTTCTTCTAATACTGTGCAGCATGTTCAGGTCATGGGCATCCTGGTCGGGCAATTAATTCTGTCAGTATTGGAATTACTGTTGCCTTCATCGATGAAAGCAACGGTTTTCTTAAGAGATGATTTGGTTTTTTGGTTTTTAGCCCAGTCGAGTTTTAGTAAGACCTTGTCTTCCAAAAGCTGATAAGCTTGATTTGGTGTTTTATAAAGGAAAATACCACCAGCTGCGGCATTCAGAACTTCTTGAGTTATTTGCTTAGTAATGATAGAAGATTTTGATATTTACTTTGACAGGATTTTGACCATCACAGTTTAGGAGATTTCATTATTTCGATAGCAAGCGTCGGCTTTAGAAGATTCGTTCTCGTGTGAGAGAAAGCTCGGATTTCTCTGATGGAGTCGGTCGAAAAGAGATGGCGGAAAAGAATCGGCTAATTTGAAAGCGGTCGGAGTTCATCCCACGTTTCGATAGTTCCTTCGTTGAGTTCGTCCAACCATGTTTTTGCTTCCCCAATAAGGGATAGGGGAAACATCATTAGGCGGACGGCTTCATTTTCGGTATCTCTGTATTTAAACATATCGCAGATTCCGAGGAATTTGTGAATGTGTTTATGAGGATCGGTTTTGGTTCTTCTATCAAATTAGTTTCCTTTGACAAGGGTCAAATGGTAACCTTTGATAGCAAATTCGTTAGCGGTTTCAGGAATAGTGATTGCGGAACCGGGAGTCAAAGCAACAACACGGTCAGCAGCCCACATGGGTTCATCATCCATTGGGTAAAGGTTTTTAAGAGTAACTAGAAAGTGACGGAAGTGGTTGATGTCGAGAACTAGATAGACAATTCTCGGGTTTTTAGGTGGATTATTTCTTTGATTGAATGGAACTCTTCTGTTTCGTCGACGACGTCTTCGATTCAGAGTACGTTCAGGTTCAAGTAATGGTTCAACAAGTTCAGAATTGGAAGCACGTGTATGCATCCAAAGAAGAGTTTGTTCGGGTTAGTTTGTGATTCTCGATTTATTAACCCTTAGTAAATTTATATAAATATAAATATAAATATATATATACTTATAAATATATAACAAGGATTAAAATCCACAAAATCAATGAAACTGAGAGTAGTTTATGATATGATATTCCCGGGTCGTAGTCCCAACGAGGAGTGAATTGGAAAGTCGAGACTCGGTTTGATATTTGATGTTTGAATGAAAAAAAAGATTTGGATTTGGTTTTTCTAATTAAAATGCAAAAACGATTAAGGAAATCCTAAAAACGAAAGCTAAAATGATTTAAACCTAAAACGTAGACGGGAAAGTAAAAACGCGAGTTAAAGAAAACTAAATTATCAAAAACTAAACCCTAAATGATGTTTTAAAGTTTTTATAATTTAAAATAACTAAGTTAAAAGAAAAATGAAAGAAAATTCTAAAACGGAAGCTTAAAAGTGTTAAAAACGAAGAAAACGAAAACTGGGCCCGAGACCCGTGCTTTAAAAACTCAAAATGTGCAAAAATGACCCTACGAAAGTTTTCCTATTTTTCCTAAGTGTGATATGACAAAATAAAATTTTCTAAAAAAGAAAAATATTTTTTTGATTTTTATTTAATTTTTAATAATTAAAAAACAGATTTAAAGAAAATAAATGATAAAAAATAGTAAACAATATTGGAAAAATGTGAAAAAATACAGAAAAGTGGATTAAGGTGTACTGGTTCTATGAAAAATAAGAGCTAGAAGATTGGGCTTATAAATAAGCCGTAATAAGCTGAAAACAGCTTATGGGCTTAATGGGCTAAATAACCTTATAGGGTATAATTATTGCAATTCACTACAGGATGAGCTATTGTAGCATACCTCGTAGTGAAGTGTTATAATATATGTTGTTGATTGGGGTTGAGGTCCCAAGTTCGAGACTTGCTCACTTGGGGCCTCCCCTAATCCCAACGTTTTTATTTCTCATTGTTTTACAACTTTTTAAACAAGCTAAAAATAAACAACTTTAAAAAAGAAAAAAAATTTGTAACTTAAACAAATAAGCACGTAATAAGCTGAAAAAGGGTGGCAGTTATGAGCTTATTTATCACTAAGTTCCTTTTTTTAATAGGGTACAACTAAACTAGCTTAACTGCTAAGGCAATAATGGACAAATAAGCAATGGCAATTCAAAGTTAAGCAAAAGCAAATTATAACCTAAACTAATAAGCAAAAAATGGCAGAAAAAATAGTTAAAAAGTAACGGCCAAAAAAGGCAGGAAAGCTAGAAAAACAAGTAAAAGGCAAAATGTCAATTTTTAAACACAGTACCAATACTAAGCTAAAACATAATGGGAAAAATAGCACAAGAGATAGCCACCATAAGCAAGACTGACAACAATATACCTTAATAGCAATTTAATAGAAATAAGCACAAAAAGAGGACAGGTAAAAAGCAAAAAATTTCAAATTAAAGCAATAAGCAAACTGCATACCAAAGTCAAGAGGCTCTAAGGGTTAAATTTTAAGCACTAGAGGGACTTTTAGGCTTAGTGAGGCATATGGTCTTAAAGAACAGCTTAAGGGGTTCCTAAAAATGCAAAATGGTAAACTAATCTATCTTAGGAAGGCCAAGAAAAAAGGACTAGAAAAATGGGTGCTAGCACCAGGGGAGCTTTGTCAAAGAAAAAGGAGGGTAACAAGCAGGCTTGTTATAAGCTACAAAATAAGCTCAAAATTGACACACAAGTAAAAAGAGATTGAGTATGACTCCAAATGAGCTTATGCTCAAATTTTCAAGGTCTGAAAATTTTAACTATCTGAAATTTTGAAAATGAAAAAGCAGTTTTAAGACTAAGAAAACTTAATAAAAACTTATGACAGATTTTGTCAAGAACAAAGAAAAATAAAAGACACTTTGACTTTTACATTAAGACACGAAAACAACACTCTAAAAACTGTTTTAGAATCCTGGATCAAATAAGGACTTATGAACGGTTTTGTCATTAACAATCTTGAAAAAACCACTTAGGAAAAACTTGAAAACTAACTTTCAAACCTTAATACTTGGAAAAACAGGTAATAAAATAACTTACAAAGGATGGTAAAAGCTGGCCAAGTGACCCAATTAGATTTTTACCCAATTTTACCCACTTTACCCTCTTGCCCCAAACACCCCTTTAAATCTTGAAAAACATTTTAGAATGATTTTTCAAAGAATTGAGCCAAGTTTTAAAAACAGATTATAGAGCAAAATACTGATGCTCACAAATAAGCACAAAGAGCAATGATAAGCACTAAATAAGCCAAACAGAATTAAGCTATTAAGAGGTTATTAAGGACAGTTAACAAAGAAAGCTTAAACAACAGACACAATAAGCAAACAACAAAGGCAAATAAGCATTAATGAGATAAATAAGTAGGAAAAGCTATGAATAAGCCAAGAATATAGTATTGCTATAGTGAAATTAAGCAAAATGAAAAAGAAGACTTACAAGGGTCCTATGCTTAAGGCATGCTTAAGCTTCCAAAGCTTAATAAAACAAACCTAAGTGCTTACCATAAGTCTCCCCCATGGCCATCCTTTTACCTTGCTCAAAAAGAATCTTCAACTAGATTTTTTTTTTGGTATATTTATTTTTGGATTTTATAAACCTTTTTGACAATAGAACAAGTGCTCTTAACTCATTAGCTTACGTGATAGATAAGCTCTCCCCACCATACCCCCCAAAACCTTCCACCCCGCCACCCCTAGACCGAAGCTAGACACGAGCTTACTAAACTGTGTTTAAGAGGACAAAAATTTAAATGGACAAAGAATTTAGGAAAATCAAGTAATGGCATAAAAATAAATGACAAGAAATTTAAAGACAGAAAATTCAAGTTGCAATGTATTAAAAAGACAGTATTAAAGGGTTACAAATTAAGTTACAAGCTTTTGCCTTGAAACAAAAATTCGACACTCCAACTATTACATATGCCCATATTTATACTAAAACCTAGTGACTTAGGGTCTTCATATCTGTGTTTCTTGTGCTTTGTATGTGAGGAGAAAACAACCATCAATCATAGCCCTTCCTTTTGCCTTGGAGCCCAATCTCTTCATCATACCCGTTGATGTATTTGTCCCATTCCGTGTCCAATAAGAATTTGTAGGATTGCCAATGTGTCCTTGTTGGTTTGTGAGGTGGGGGAGAGTGGGGTTAAGGTATCTTGTTGTTTAGTTACAGGTATGGTAGGGTTGAAGGTGATGAACAGTGACAAAATGTGTTTTGGAGGGAAACGGGTTGTTATACTCTGTTTGTTTGAAGCGGGGGTGAAGGTTTGGAAAGATGGCAAACGAGCACCATCTTTTTGTATGTTTACGTTTTGCAAATTTAGTCCAAGTGGTGTTAGTACTTTTGGAGTTAGCCAGGTTTGGCCCTCAGGTGATAATGTGTTGCTCAAATTACGTCCTTGGCATGCGATAAACTTTGAGGAAAGTGGAAGTTTTAAGTCACCCTCAAGTTATCGTTGGGCTTTTAGTCTTTGTGTAACTAGCTTAATGGGCTAACCCAGCCCATTAGATGGGTTCGGGTGGGCCCATTAAGTATTCTTTGATCACGGCTTCGGCTTTTGACCGTTGACTTTTCAAAGTTGACTTTGGCTTTGACTTTTTGGTCTTTGGCTTTGATTTGACTTTGTCTTTTCACGCTCTTCCATTCCGTGCTCGGTTTTGTCGTTTTTGGCTTTGTTTTTCGTCCTTTTGTCGGATATCCGTTTCCTGCACAATATAATTGAAAACATACAAATACAAGGTATTTTTGGGTACGTTTTTGGTCATTTCAGTCCGGTTTTAGTGGAAAAGGGTATGTGTAATTAAGCACATACCAGTTTGCCAGAAATCTTTATGGCAATTTGAAAAAGAGGGAAAGTTAAAGAGATTTTCAGTGTTGACTACAGAACAACTAGAAATTCCCAGACAGTGCGCCACCTAAACTTTGATGTGTTTTCAAAAGCGCTTTAATTTTATGACTAAAGATATAACAGGATAAATTTTATGGAATCACAAGGGTACAAAGTATAAAACCCACGTATGCCAGCTATAATCTCTTTTTAGGTAAGACCAGGTCGTCCACAGGGATTTAGAGGTTGTGTTCGATTAATCAGAAAGTAAAAATTGACTTTAACATTGAAAATAACTATAGTGTTATCCAATGATAAAAAAGATGACTACTCGGTTAGTGAGGGGGGGGGGGGTGGGGGGGGGGGGGGGGGGGGGGGGGGGGGGGGGGGGGGGGGGGGTGAATAATTCATAAGTGTTGAAAATGATTCTGAACCTCGAAGATGGGACTTTAATTTTATAAAAATGATTCTCGTCAGAAAATGTTTTTACGAACTAACTTGAGATTAAACTTAAGACTGATATTTAGTCATCTAGACCAAAATGGTCACTAATTTATTCAAGTTTTTTATTTATATCAAAGACTTATTCTGTTTATTAATTTACGATAGTGGATTTCTGAGCACAGACGTTAAAGACCATAGACAAATCTTTAAAACCACATAGATCATAACGGGTCTTTCGACTTATACCGATATGATTATATAATCTAAGTTGATAAGCAAAAATGGATAAGATAAGATATAACAGGTTTGCAACATAAGCTTAAGATTAAACGATCAAAATCAATACAACAACACTTATTCTTTATCGTAAAATGCACGTGTAGTCATGAGAGAATAGCTATCATGGCTTAAGGAGTTTTCATAACAAAAGTAGATTTTACATAAATTCCATTATTTCAATAAAACTAATTAGGAAACCGTCTTTGTTCTTGATCGTTAGATCTTTCTTTTCAACTTAGGAGGTGTTTCTTGGTGTTTTTGGTGTAAGGAGGGAAATATGTGTGTGTGAGAGATGATTGATGAAGAGAGAATAAAGAGAATGAGATGATTTGAGGATGCAAAATTGTCCTTTATTTATAGGCTAAATTTGGTGAAAAATGCGGCGGTTTTAGGAAAAAGTGCGGCGCACAAAGGTATGAGTGCGGCGGTGTTTTGGCTTCACAGGAAAGTGCGGCGCACAATGTAGCAAGTGCGGCGGACTTCTTGATCTTTGGCTAGAAATCTTTTCTTTTCTTGTATTCGTCTCCCAAAGTGTATAGATTCATGAGCTTGGGTCTCAAGAGTCTTGCGAGTGTACCTTATAAGCTATTCATGCTTAATTAAGTATCGAAGTTCAAGAATATGATAAAATACAGATATATAACGCAATAGAAAACAGTATAATTGGGCGTTATCCAAAAGTCTCCTAAAAATTTTTTTTTACTCCCTGATTAAAATTGGTATCCTCTAGGATCAAATGTTTGGTTGCTATTATTGATTTTGAGCATTACGGGTCTTCTGTTGGGCAAGAACGAGCAGACAAAACTGGAGAGGTAGAGTTAACATTCAGTTTCGGGTTCTTAACTATGTCACTAGGAAGAGCTCCTACCATTCGATCAGTGATGGCCCTCAATACCGTGTCAATTTTATTGGTGATCTCGCTTTGTTGTTGTTTGAAATCGGCTTCAAACTTGGACAATCTAGTATCTTGAGATGCCATGAAGTTGGACACCAATCCTTCTAGATTTGCTTGATTATTAAAACTTTGATGATTGTTGTCAAAGGAGCAGTTCAGGAATGAACCATTTGGCTAAAACCGGTTAGGTGGGTTTGAGAAATTTTTTTGAGAATTTTAGGGTTGTCTCCATCTAAGGTTTGGGTGACTTTTCTATGACAGATTGTAGGTGTCACCAAGATTGTTTTGCTCGGGTTTGAAAGTGTACCACTTACCTCCTGCTTCGTCAGTACGCGAGGATGCATAATCGACAAAAGCTTGCTCGGGATTTTCCATGCAGTACTAAGTGTCATGGGGACCACTATAGATCTCACATGAAGAAGTGATTTTGTTCACTTGAATAGGTTGCTTAAGATCAAGATAAGCTACCATCAAGTGTTGGACTTGATTTTCGAGCTCGATGAGGCGGCGATCGGACGTACTCGGGATATCTTAAGGCAAAGAGATTGCCTTGACCGACTTAGCAAAATCCCTTGGGTCATTCCAACTTTCGTTGTCATAGAGGGTGAGGTCCTCTAATAATGCCCAGGATTCTTTGGCGTTTCTGTCACGAAGCTTACCACCGGCCGATTGGTCAATGGTTCGTCTTGTAGCAGGATTAACATGGTCATAAAAGATTTGGACTTGGAGCCAAAGATCGATGCCATGATGAGGGACTTTTTGGAGTAAGTCCTTAAAACGAGTCCATGCTTCAAAGAGAGACTCTCCTTGATGTTGTTGGAACATCAGGATGTCCTTACAAAGTTTTACAGTCTTTCTCAGTGGAAAGAATTGAGCAAGGAAACGAGTAGTAAGATCTTCTCATGTGGAGATGGATCCTGCTGGAAGACGTTCAAGCCAATTGCTAGCTTGATCGTAAAAGGAAAATTGAAATAAACGCAAGCGCGTTCTTTTCCTATTTGCAACATCAAGGTCAAGTAAGTCCACAAGTTTTAAGAAATCCTTGAGATGTTGGTTTGGATCCTCGGACCGAAGTCCATGGAATGAGCATCCGTTTTGCACCAACCGGAGGGTGTCGGATCGAAGAGCCACCACATTGTTCCCTTCGAGGAGCTCAATGGTGTTCCTATAGCCCTTGTGGCTAGGTCTGGAGTAAGCTCCAAGAGTACGGATAGTATTCGCGTCTCCCATGGTGGTTGACGAGAATGATTTACGAAACAAATAACACAAAGAAAAGATAGACTACGAGAAAGCTAATGTAACGAAAATAAAATTCTCACTTGAAAGGATTCAAGCGAGTAGACCTAAGTTAAACAATGGTGGGAACCTAACTATTCCCAATGCAACAGAGTTAAAAACTTAATGTTCGGGTCTTGTAAAGACTTTAACAAGAAGTTTCATAACTCCCTAGGCAGTGTACCTAATCGTTGCAGTGTAGTATAGGTAAGAATCATGGGTTGTTTTTGTTCTCTAAGGGAATAGGTTGGGAAGGCTCGATCACGATCTAACAGAGGTTTACGGGGTTGAGAGAATATTCTTTTTGTATTTTTATTTTATAGAAAGCAGGTAAAATCATGGTTTAAGAGGTTGGTTTGTTTAACTAATTAAAACTAAATATAATCTAAACTACTTGTGATAACTTTATGATAAAAAGATGTATTTAATTAATCATGTACTACTCCTTAGATTGTTTCTCCTAATCTTGTTTCTTTGTCACACTTGTGATGATCTATGTAAGTATTTACTAAGTCATATTTAATATTCCGTTAAGGCAGCGCACAAGTAAGGTAGTATGAATACAATTACAAGGCCTCTAAGAGTATATTAAATGCAATTGAACTATCTTAAGAGGGATCAACCATATTGAGGGTAAGGTAGTATGAAGACTATTACCAGATGCTAGCCTTTCTACACACCCGTGTTTCCCTAGACGTCTATGCTAATTTAATATCTTATGGCTAGTTTTCTAAAGCCTAACGCGCACATCCATCACAAGAAGCAACATTAAAAGGATCTACAATCTAAGTTTCATACAATCATAAGTAAATACAAAGGAGGGTTTAGCCTAGCATGTTATAAAGAAAGCAAGAACATAAATCAATCAAACAACACATAGACATATTGAATGATTAAAGATACACAATATTACTTGATTAAAACATGGATTAAGGTCAGTTACAATAGGGTTTTGAGGCCCTAAGAACGGCCTAAAAGTTGCTAGAATAGCTAGGGTTCGTCTCCCAAAAGTAATACAAAGTTACACACTTAAATCCTAAAATTGGTTTGTATGTATAAGAAAAGCGATGCGATGGCTTCAAGTAAAAGTCGCGACTCCGTCACCAAGTAAAATCTTCTAGATCTAATTTAAGTCGGTTGCGTCCTGACGCCGTCATCAAAACTCTGACGCCGTCACTATTAAGATCGTGACGGCGTCGCTTTATGCATGCGACTAGGGCTGTTAAACGGGTCAACCCGACCCGAACCCGACCCAAACTTGATAAAGCCTTATAGGGTCGGGTTCATTCGGGTCCAACTCGGCTTATCGGGTCTATCGGGTCAACCCGACCAACCCGATAGCCTTATAGGGTCGGGTTAGGGTTATTTTTACTCGGCTTATCGGGTTTAGGTTCAACCCGATAACTATATAAGCCTATGTTGTAATCTTTTTTTTCATTTTAAGCTAAGTGGCTATTATATAATCACTGCAAATGAATTCTTTTAGCACAATACACATTATATTTTGCAATGGTAGAAGGTATATATAAGTATGCAAGTTTGTTGACTAAGAAATGTTGTGTTTCATTTCTGAGCAAACTGGTTGTAAGTTTTAGTCTTGGAAACTAAGTGTGTATCCTATTTTCTTCCTTTGTAGTTTCTAATCTTGGCATATGCTGAAATTAACTATGATAAATGGTTCTAAAGTTTTAAGTTACAAATTATCTAACAATCTTCTTTTAGTTACTTCGTGTGTCTCATGAGACATGCCCAAATCTTTTAAAAAAACGTAAACTCACCTATAATTTTCTTTTACATGTTCAACCCGATAACAACCCGACAACCTAACCCGATTCAACCCGACCCAATTCAACCCGAAACATGATAACCCGATATGTTATAGGGTCGAGTTAGGGTAAATATTTAGGACACTGAAACCCGAATCAACCCGACATGA
The DNA here is from genome assembly GCA_026074375.1 of Tanacetum coccineum. Taxonomy (NCBI): domain Eukaryota; kingdom Viridiplantae; phylum Streptophyta; class Magnoliopsida; order Asterales; family Asteraceae; genus Tanacetum; species Tanacetum coccineum. Next base: position 39,489 of record BQNB010045196.1, read on the forward strand.
CCAACCCGATAACCCGACAACCCGGCCCTATAACACCCCTACCTGCGACGCCGTCTCCACGCTCTGTAAGCACAATTCTTTAAGATACTTGGTGTAGAGTCGTAGTCTTGTCCTTTTCTTCTCCAAATGAGCCCAAGTCATGTGTAGTTCCTCCAAATGACATCCAAGTGCTAAAAGCCTAAAAACAAACGATTAAGCATATAATCTGGGCATATTTGCCTGATTCAGGGGGTTAAATGACCCCGAAATAATGTATAAAATGATACCTCATCAACACTAAACATGATATCGGGTCTACTTGCCGTTAGGTTGAGTAGACTACCTATCATGCCATGATACTTGGTACTATATACCGACTCACATTCTTCGTCTTTCGTGAGTTTAGTATCTAAGGACATGGGGGTTTTCATTGGTTTAGAATCTTTTAAGCTAAATTTCTTAAGCATTTCTTTAATATATTTGGATTGATTAAAGAAGATACCGTCTTCCATTTGTTTTATTTGTAATCCAAGGAAGAAGTTAAGTTCGCCCATCATGCTCATCTCGAACTCGTCATACATGATTTTGGCAAATTCATCACACATGTCTTGACAAGTCGAACCGAATATAATGTTGTCGACATGTAAGTACAAGTCACCATATTTAGGTTTTCTTTTTGGCAAGATAAACAAAAACGATCTCGAAATTTCTTGTGAATCTAAATCTCTGTAGTACATGTTTCTATCTCGCCATGTAAACATGAACTATCTCGCCTTCATGCTTAGCATTCTATCTCGCCATATTAGGGTTTCACATGGCGAGATATAAGCTAGTTATCTGGCCATTCTTGAAGATGAAGGCAAGTTTATTTAGCATGAGAAGAAAACCACGAAACTGGACCATATCAACCATGTTTTGATAGAGTATGAACCACAAACTTCACAAATGTTTATCTACAATGTTGCTATACACTTACCCATCATTCAAACACAGTAAGAACATGTTAATACAAATAAACCGTAAAAACATTTATTTATATTCTACGATCTTTCTTTGTTTTGTAAGTAACAAAACATAAACTTATAAACAACAAAATTCATTTGCTCTAAACCAAAAGTTTTTCGAAAACCACTCTAGCATATTATCTTCATAATATCTTTTTCACACAAACACACTTTTAACAATTTATTGGATAATCTTTTTATAAAGGACCTCAAGTATCTTTGCAACTACAAATAAGCAACAAATCAATTGGTTTAGATCTATAGCTCTCTAATTTATCATAACTAAACTTTTCCACACATCACATAAACATTTTTTTGAAAAATTATACTTAGTCACTTTAAATTAACAAATCTCATAAAAGTCTTAAAATCATAAAGTAAGACTTTTTCTTACCAAATCTAAACATGATCTTGCAAATCTACCTTTGATTCTTTAAGATCTTAAAACTCAAAATTCGGATTTGAGTTACTGTAGGCCGGTGCTATTAAGTTTGGCTGCCGGTTCCATTGGACAATAGCACCGGCAGAACTGGGCTACAGTAAACTTGTTGCCTATAAATACCAACTCATTTCACTTGTTCTAACACACTCACTCATACATAATTCTCTCTCTATATTCAGCTAACCACTGATTCTTTACCATGGGTATTTTCTTTTAGTGTTTTGTAGATTTCTTATATAGAAGATTTTGTACCGACATAAGCATTTTCATGATCGAGCTCATCAACCTACTTAGAGCAAAGATCCCTCCTCATACTTGAGTCAAGCTACTGATCTCAAGACCTTCTTCTCTCATTCATTAAGCATAAACAAATCTAAATCATTGTTTAGAGATAATGGTGCATATTGAAAATGGTGTAATAGTTTGGTACCTAGTAGAGGGCAAACACTTTGATATATCATGATCAATATTGTTGGGACACAATACCTAGGATAGGATTATTGATGGCTGTATATGTGATGAATGGTTCTTCTTTATAGAACCTGGTGTTTATCTTAACACCGGATAAACGGGTAAGCAACGTTGTGAGGCTTCTCCGTTGCTCGAAGGAGTAATGGTGATTAGTGTATTAGAACTCTCGAGTAGGTGACTCGGAGAGTGGAGTAGGGCAAGGAAGGTGTCCTTGTAGCCGAACCACTATAAATACTTTGTCACATATCCTTTATTATTTTATTCGCATTACTTACTGCATCTCTAAATATTCATAATCACATATACATTGATTTGTCATCTCTAGATCTAAAAATAAGGATATCAAATTGAAAAGAAATACTTTTTAATAAGGAAAACTATTCAACCCCTCCCCTTCTAGTTTTTCACAATTGGTACCAGAGCCGGTTATCGAAGATTTTTTGAATATACTGTATTTCAAAAATCTTCAAAATCCAATCAAATATCTTAAAAATTAAAAATCAATGTATATACATTCCTCTAGTACATATGTTTTTTCTTGTGAAACTCAGGTAAAGGAACAAATGGAAAAGATGTTACTATTACATTTTGGACTAGCCCAATAAGCCGGTTCCGCCGGTACCATTGGTAAACAGCACCGGCAAAGGTAAATCAACAGCACCGGTAGTCTATCTGATAAGTTTCCTTTTGGTTTGGGCTACTTCTTAAAGTAGGACAAAATCTTTTCGTTGGGTCTCTAAATGAAAAACCTATTTTCTTTCAATTGGGCCTTAAACAAAAAAACTTAAATTGTTAAAATTGGGCTAACTCATTTTAGATCTCAAGTATAGTTATTTTCAAAAAAAAGTGTTTTTTTATTTGCCGTACATCTAATAATCTAAGTTCTTCTTGTCATCTCTTGTTGGGTCTTAAAAGACTTCATGGATTCTTAGAAGTTACTGCTGCTCAGGTACATAATGGAAATTATGCTAAGTGGTTAGTACTGGTAGTATAATGTTACCACTGCTAGTTACTACTGTTAGTATAGTTTAGTACTGATAGCATAAAGTTACTGCTGTTAGTTGAAGTTAAGACTGCTCAGTGTTGAAGACTAAAATATAAGCTAAGTAGTTAGTGCTGTTAGTAGTAAAAGTTAAGACTGCTAGTACAGGTTACTACTGTTAGTGTATATTAGTACTGCTAGTACTAATATTACTACTGCTTATGTTTATTAGTGCTGCTGGTGGAAAGATTACAAGTGTTTGAAGACTTTCTACTGTCAAGAGGATAAAGACGCGTTAAAGAGATAAAGATTGTTTGGAGAACAAGAATACGTGTGAAGATAAGTGTTGAGATATTTATGTACAAGATATACATGTATTTATTTAGAAGATTACGTTTATGTTTAGAAAAGATTGAGATATCTTAGGAATATATTGTAAGCCGACTAGGACTCCTTAGTCTATAAAAGGAGGCTCTAGGGCATTAGTTGAATATATCTCAATAACATATCTTCACAAATACACATACACAGATCCAGAGATTAAGAGTCTTGTAAGCTTCAAGGTTGTAACCCTAGTACTAAGATAGAGTACTCGTATTATTATCATTAATAATATTGAAGCGTTTTGTTACATCTTGTGTTCATTGATTCATATCTACTGTTTCATTGATAACACTTCTAGAATGTTAAAGAGTAGATTCCGTTCATTGATAACACTTCTAGAGTGTTAAAGAGTAGATTCCGCATACTCTTTGATATACACATAAAGTTTCTACTATTGTTATTTTAGATTTATCCAAGGTAACATACTCTTTACAAGGTAAAGAATCGATCTAGGATTGGGATTAACAAGAGTTATGGGTCTTGATACTATTGGTCCTAGATCAATGTTTCTCAAGGTTTCCACAATTGGTATAACGGTAGAGCAATTGATCCCAATCCTAGATCGATTCTTTACTTTGTAAAGAGTATGTTACCTTGGATAAATCCAAAATAACAATAGTATAAACTTTGTGTGTATATCAAAGAGTATGCAGAATATACTCTTTAATATCTAGAAGTGAAATTAATGGAGCAGTGAATATGAATGAATGAACACAAGATGTAACAAAACGCTTCTATATTATTAATGATAATAATACGAGTACTCTATCTTAGTACTTGGGTTACAACCTTGAAGCTTACAAGACTCTTAATCTCTGGATCTGTGTATATGTGTTTGTGAAGATAGATGTGATAGATGTGTTATTCAGATCTACAACTAATGCCCTAGAGCCTCCTTTTATAGACTAAGGAGTCCTAGTCGGCTTACAATACATTCCTAAGATATCTCAATCTTTTCTAAACATAAACGTAATCTTCTAAATAAATACATTATGTACAATTGTAATCTTTTCACCAGCAGCACTAATAAACATAAGCAGTAGTAACATTAGTACTAGCAGTACTAATATACACTAACAGTAGTAACTTGTACTAGCAGTCTTAACTTTTACTACTAGCAGCACTAACTACTAAGCTTATATTTTAGTCTTCAACACTAAGCAGTTTTAACTTCAACTAACATCAGTAACTTTATGCTATCAGTACTAAATTATACTAACAGTAGTAACTAGTAGTGGTGACATTATACTACCAGTACTAACCACTTAGCATAATTTCCATTATGTACTTGAGCAGCGGTAACTTCTAATAATCCATGAAGTCTTTTAAGTCCCAACATATAATCTTGGGCCGGTTTGATATTTATTTGACTTTGGGCTTTTTAAGTCTTATAAGACTTGATGTAAAGGCTTAATGGGCTGACCCGGCCCATTAAATAGGTGCGGATTAGCCCGATAAGATTTTTTTCTGTTTCGGCTCCGTCTTTGACTTTGACTTTGACTTGGTTAACTTTTTGGTTGACTTTGAATTTTCACGCTCTTTCTATTCCCGTGCTCGGTTTTGTCAGTTTTGGCTTCGTTTTTTTTCCTTTTCTGAATATCCGATACCTGCACAGTAAATAACACAAAACAAGCATATATTTGGTATTTTATGTCCGTTTTTGGTCATTTGGGG
>BQNB010045197.1:0-17267 GCA_026074375.1 Tanacetum coccineum
ACAATGTATTTTTGGTACGTTTTTAGTCATTTAAGTCCGTTTATAGTGGAAAATGGTATGTGTAATTAAGCACATACCAACTACTTCCGTCACTTTCTTGATATTCTTCAAAATTACGATCCAATGGACGATGAACTAATGTGGGCTGCTGACCATGTTGTCGCTCTGACTCCTGGTTCCGCAATCACTATTCCTGAAACTGCTAACGAATTTGCTATCAAAGGCAACAATTGAATCTTGTCAAAGGAAACCAATTCGATGGTAGAACCAAATCCGATCCTCATAAACATATTCATGAATTCCTCGAAATCTATGATATGTTTAAATACAGAGATACTGAGAATGAAGTCGTCCGACTAATGATGTTTCCCCTATCACTCACTGGAGAAGCAAAAATATGGCTGGACGAACTCAACGATGGAACTATCGAAACATGGGATGAACTTCTAACCGCTTTCATTAGCCGTTTCTTTCCCCCAGCTCTTTTCGGCCGACTCCTCAAAGAAATCCGAGCTTTCTCTCAACAATAAAATGAATCTCTAACCGATGATTGGCTTCGTATGAAGGAAATGCTCTGAAACTACCATGGTCACAATCTGTCCAAGGGAAATATTATTAAAATCTTTTATCACGGCCTCAGCGAAATAACCCAAGAAGTTCTAAATGCCGCAGCTGGTGGTATTTTCCTCTATAAAACATCAAATCAAGCTTATCAACTTCTAGAAGATAAAGTCTTACTCAAGCTCGACTGGGCTAAAAATCAAAAAACCAAACCATCTCTTAAAAAAACCATTGCTTTTGCCGATGAAGGTAGAAGTAATTCTAATACTAACAAAATTATGGCCCGAATGGATGCTATGACCCTGAAAATGGATGCTCAGTATAAAGAACTCCAAGCCCATGCTAAAAAAACAAAACCAAATCTTGATGAAGATAATATACCTATGTCTTGAGAAGAAGAAGCTAAATTCATGCAAAATTTTCGTAAGACTTGTTTTTACAATGATTACCGCGACCGGGACTCGAATCGTGATAATTGGCGTTCAAACGAAAGAAGTATTTACAATCGAGACAACTACCGATCCAATACCGATGATAAACCATACGATCTTCAAAACCAATTCAACGATTTCATGAAATCTCAGCAATCGACCAACGCTTTCGTCAAAGAAACATTCATGGATCTCAAAACCCAACTCGAAACCGTTTCCAAAAATCATCAAGCTTCAATTCAAAACCTTGAAACCAAGTTCGACAGACTTGCTGACAAGCAATCTGGTCGGCCTTCTGTATCTCTTCCTAGTAACACTCAACCAAACCTAAAAACACATAACTCCAAAGCCTACCAACCACCGCAATCTCGCAAGGAGAATGTAAATGCTATATTCATAAGAAGTGGTAAATCTTACAACCCACCAGTTAACCCAAATGATCAACAAAAATATTCTGAAACTCCTATCAATTTTGATAGTGATGATGAAGACGATGGAGCAACACCACAACCGAAAACTCAAAATCCAAAATTAGTCAAAGAGACTCTGTTACCCAAACCATACAAAACAAAAATTCCATATCGCCAACGTCTTAGGAAAGGAAAATGGAAGCTTAATACGGAAAATTTCTCGACATGATCCGCGCTGTCCGAATCAATGTACCACTTATAGATGTCTTGGCCGGAATGCCTATTTATGGAAAATTTCTCAAGGAACTAATAAGCAACAAACACAAAATCAAATAAATCTCTGCCGCTTTCTTAAGCGATGAAAGTTCAGCAATGATCAGAAACAAAGTTCCACCTAAACTCAGAGACCCCGTAAGTTTTCTTATTCCATGTAATTTTAACAAAACCTTCTCATGCAATGCCTTAGCCGATCTTGGTGCTAGCATTAACCTTATGCCACATTCTTTATATGCCAAATTATCTCTCAAGACTCTTAAACCTACCAAAATAAGCGTAAGATTAGCCGATAGATCATTCCAATACCTTGTTGGAATAGCTGAAAATATGCTCGTTAAAGTTGGTAAATTCACCTTTCCTGTTGATTTTGTTATTCTTAAAATGGAAGAAGATAGTAAAGTTCCCCTCATCTTGGGACGACCATTTCTTCATACTGCTGATGCAGTGATTCGAGTTAAACAAAAACAACTCAACCTTGGAGTTGGAACTGAACGAATGATTTTCAATATCGATTCTGCAATGAAACACTCTTATTCAAACAATGATACTTTTTTCAGCATCGATGTCATCGACAAAATCTTAGAAGAAGATTTCGACGCTCTTTTAGACGAAGGTAGTAAAATCCTTTATACCATCAAAGGAACCCTTCTCAAAGAAGAGATCCTTGCTGAATTTGATGAATTCATGGTAATGACTGCTGATGAAAACTTTGACTCTGAATCTGACACCGAAGACCCACCGTTCAAAAAAATCACCATCAATACTGATTATAAAATCAAAATATCTCTCGAAGAACCTCCTAAGGATCTCGAACTTAAACCTCTTCCTGATGATCTAGAATATGTATTCATGGAAGAACCCTATTTTCTTCCTGTTATCATATCATCTCAGCTATCCATAGAAAAGAAAAGCAAACTCATATCTGTTCTTAAAAAGCACAAGCAAGCCTTTGCTTGGAAAACGACAGATATTCCTGGTATCTACCCATCATTCTGCAAACACAAGATACAACTTCTTAATGACAAAAAACCCGTTGTCCAAAAAAAGAAGGTTAAATCCGAACATGCAGGAAGTTGTTAAAAAAGAAATCATGAAACTCTTGGATACTGATATAATTTATCCAATTGTCGATAGTCCTTGGGTTAGTCCTATCTATTATGTACCAAAGAAAGGTGGTATTACAGTTGTCACCAACAAAAATGATGAACTTGTTCCAACAAGAACCGTTACGGGTTGGCGAGTATGCATCGATTATCGTAAACTCAAAGAAGCAACCGCAAAAGATCATTTTCCCTTACCATTTATGGATCAAATGCTAAAGAGACTAGTAGGAAATAAATATTTCTGTTTCCTCGATGGTTTTTTTGGATATTTTCATATTCCTATCAATCCTAATGATCAAGAGAAAACAACATTCACATGTCCTTTCAGAACATACGCTTATAGGCGAATGCCTTTCGGGCTATGCAATGCTCCTACCACACTCCAAAGGTGTATGTTGGCAATCTTTCACGATATGATCGAAGAATCCGTCGAATTATTCATGGATGATTTTTCTGTATTCGGAAACTCTTTTGACACATGCCTAAACAATCTCGATAAAATGCTCCAACGTTGTAAAGATGCTCACCTTGTCCTTAATTATGAAAAATGTCACTTCATGGTCAAAGAAGGAATTGTGCTCGGACACAAGGTGTCTAGTGCCGGACTTGAAGTTGACAAAGCAAAAATTGACGTAATCTCAAAACTTCCACCCCTACTAATATCAAAGGTATTAGAAGCTTTCTGGGATATGCCGGTTTTTACAGAAGTTTCATTAAAGACTTCTCGAAAATTGCTTGACTTCTAACTAAGCTACTCAAAAAAGATACTCCGTTTGAGTTCGATGATGAATGTCAAAAAGCTTTTGAATCATTGAAAGAGAAACTCACATGTGCTCCTGTAATCGTAAGCCCAAATTGGAATCTTCCGTTTAAACTTATGTGTGATGCAAGTGATTTTGCAGTTGGAGCCGTCAAAGGCAAAAGAAGGTAAATAACTTTTTCACCCAATCTACTTCGCAAGCAAAACCCTTAATCCAGCTCAACAAAAATACACAGTAACCGAAAAAGAACTTATGGCTGTAGTTTTTGCATTTGACAAATTCAGATCCTATCTTATTCTCTCAAAAACTATTGTTCACACTGATCATTCAGCTCTAAGGCACTTATTCAAAAAGCAAGATGCTAAACCATGCCTTATTCGATGGATCTTACTTCTGTAAGAATTCGACATAGAAATCAAAGATAGAAAAGGAACAGAAAATGTTGCAGCCGATCACTTATCCCGAATCGAGAATGATGAAACAAGTGATGATAGTGAAGTCGATGATAACTTTCCCGAAGAAACTCTTATGGAAATCAACACCGTTAGTGAACCTTGGTTCGCAGACTTTGCAAATTACCTAGTCGGTAATATAATACCAAAAGGAATGACGTACCAACAAAAGAACAAATTCTTCTCTGACCTCAAACACTACTTTTGGGAGGAACCTTACCTTTTCAAAGTATGTTCCGACGGTATGATCAGACGTTGTATATCTGGACCAGAAACCCGGACCATTTTAGATCAATGTCAACACGGACCAACCGGTGGACATTATGGACCCAACATAACTGCTAAAAAAGGTCTTGATTCAGTATTTTACTGGCCAACAATCATCAAAGAAGCTCATACTCTAGTTCGCATATGTGAAGCATGCCAAAAGACTGGAAGTATATCAAAACGTGATGAGATGCCCTTAAACAACATTCAAGTATGTGAAATTTTCGACGTATGGGGTATCGACTTTATGGGACCATTCCCGAAATCATATAAGTTTGAATACATTCTAGTCGTTGTTGATTACGTATCTAAATGGGCCGAAGCTCAAGCTTTACCAACCAATGATGCCCGAGTAGTAGTCACCTTTCTAAAGAAACTATTTTGCCGTTTCAGAATGCCCAAAGCTCTAATCAGCGACCGAGGTACTCACTTCTGTAACAAGATAATGGAAAAACCCATGAAAAGATATGAAGTTAACCACTGCTTCTCTACTTCTTATCACCCTCAAACTAGTGGTCAAGTTGAAAACACGAACAGAGCTCTCAAGAGAATTCTTAAAAAAACTGCTAAAGACAACCCTGCTATTTGGTCAAGAAAACTTGATGACGCTCTGTGGGCTTTTCACACTGCCTACAAAACACCTACCGGTACTACACCATACAAACTAATATATGGAAAGAATTGCCACTTACCATTCGAAATTGAACACCGTGCATACTGGGCACTGAAAAATTACAACCCAGATCTCATCGATGCTGGTGAGAAAAGAATGTTTTAGTTACACGAGTTAGACGAACTTAGATACCAAGCATATGAAAACTCTCGTCTATACAAGGAAAGAACCAAAGTCTGGCATGACAGAAAATTACGAATGAGAAAAGAATTCAAGTAAGGAAACAAGGTTCTGCTATTTCACTCAAAGTACAAATTTAAACAACCAAAGCTCAGATCTCGATGGTTAGGACCTTATGTAGTGAAACATCAATATCCATCCAGATATGTTGAACTTTATGGAAAAGATGGAAAGACATTCATAGTCAATGGCCATCGACTCAAACTATATCATGAAGAAGACAATAACTCAAGGGAGGCAATTACTCCTTTCTTCCCAAAAGAATGACTCTCAAAGTACGAGTCTAGCTAACGACTCTCTTAAAAATTAAGCGCTTCTCGGGAGGCAAGTCGTGCTTCACTTAAGTGTAGAGGAGTCCCTCCTCCATTCTTCTTCTAATATCTTTTCTTTATTTTCTAAAAAAATCAACAAAAATATTTTCTTTTTTGTGTGCTTTTGTATGTTTACTCTTATACAGGTAATTTAGCTTGAAGATATGGAAATTTACAAAGTATGCTCAAGACATCTCTACTACAGCTATGCACTTCTCTATGCCCCAGGAAGTACCGTTCTCCTTTAATTTTCCCTATTTTATCTCTATTATCAGTTATCACATTGAGGGCAATGTTCAACTTAAGTATGGAGGGGAGCCAAATAGGAAAAATTAATCATATCCCTCTATGTTTGCCCTGTTAAAAACTTTCCAACTAATATTTTATGAAAAATTCTAATTATATGTTTTCAAATTAAAGTAAAGAATGCTTTTAGTAAGGCAAGTCCAACCGGATTGACATTATAGCTAGCACACCTCAGTCCACTAAATTGTGAGAATTTTAAGCCTTTAGAATATTCGGGTATCCACTTTTGATACCTAAGATAATTGATGCCTTTAGCTTGTTCGAGTTAAGGTTTGAATGCAGTCATATGTGTCTATTCCGTTGTTACGGATGTGTACGTATGGTCTTTGTCGCCTTTTCTGGAACATTGGTATTGGTTGATAATTATGTTTGAGAGAGCTGGTAATTTAGAAGCTCTAGAACTTGTGCTTAATCATCATTTACTAGACCGAAGCCTATCACATGAAATGTATCCCGCAAATCCTTGTTCTTGCAAGCACTCCTTTTAAATGCTATATTGCTGAAATATATGAAGGTTGAATGAAGAAGCTTTGTGCCAAGCCTTAGTTACCGTTTGGTAAAAAAAGTTATATATGTGTGTTATAGTAGTTCAAAGAAATAAAGGCTTATGTTCGGCGCATGAAGATTGGATCTTCTCTAGTACTAAAGTTCCACCCTTCGGTCAGGTTTATGTGTTAAGTACAAGCCTATGGTAGTTGTCTAGATTATGTCTGTGCAAATTGAGTGTTCTTCACAATAGCATATTTAACCCTATCTGAGTGGCTGAGTGAATTTAAAAAATCAAACATTATCCCTGTGTGAGGTGCTATGTTATATGTCTATGCCTAAAAAGTTATCCAAAATGCAAACTCTTATAAAAATCCAAATTTTCTCCACGTCACGACAAATGATTTTATTTTTTCGCTTCCATTGCTTGAATGTAAGCAATAAGCTAAGTGTGGAGGGATTTGATAACCCCAAATTATACATATTTCTATGGCATTATTTATGTATATTTGACCATTTCTCGTGAACTTTTGGTACTTAATTAGCTTGAATTGCTTATAGGTTCACTTGAAGACACTACAGGCCCAAGCTCAAGAATCTATACACTTTGGGAGGCGAATACAAGAAAAGAAAGATTTCTAGCTAAAGTTCATGAAGTCCGCCGCACTTATAATATTGTGCGCCGCACTTTCCTTTGAAGCCAAAACCGCCGCACTTATAATATTGTGCGCCACACTTTCTCCCAAAGTCTGAAGAATTAAAGTCTAATAAATGCTATCGCATTAACTCCTCAAAACCGCCGCACTTATTTGTAAGTGCGCCGCACTTCTAGTAAAAGCCATTAAATGCTATCGCATTAACACCCAAAGTCCGCCGCACTTTTTCCTAAGTGCGCCGCACTTTGTACCCAAACTTGCCTATAAATTGAGGACGAATTTTCATCCTCAAAGCACTCATTCCTCACTATCCATCTCATTCTACAAACCATTCCACACACACATACTTCCCTCCTCTCACCAAAAACACCAAGAAACACCTCTTTCTTTGAAGGAAAAGATCTAACGATCAAGAACGAAGACGATTTTCTTACCTAGTTATTGAAATAATGGAAGTTTATGTAAAGTGTACTTTTGTTATGAACTCCTTAGCCATGAGAGGCTAAATCTCTCATGACTGCTCGGTGAAGTTACGATAATGAATAAGTGTTTGGTATGATCTTGATCGCTTTAATCTTAAGCTTATGTTGCAAACCTATTATATCTTATCTTATCTATTTTTGCTTATCAACTTAGATTATATAATCATATCGGTATAGGTTGAAAGACCCGTTATGATCTATGTGGTTTTAAAGATTTGTCTATGGTCTTTAACGTTTGTGCCGAGAAATCCACTTTCGTAAATTGATAAACAAAATAAGCTTTGATATAATAATAACTGGATTATTTGAGTGACACATTTGGTCTAGTTAACTAAATATAAGTCTTAAGTTAACCATGTTAGTTTGTGAAAACGTTTTCTGACGAGAAATCATTTTTATAAATTAAAGTCCCATATTCGAGGTCAAATCATTTCCAACACTTATAAGTTATTTTCAACTATCCGAGTAGTCATACTTTTTATCATTGGTAAAACTAAAGTTATTTTCAAAATTGTTAAAGTCTATTTTCTTTCTGGTTATTTGAACACTACTCTAATCCCTGTGGACGACCTGGTCTTACCTAAAAAGATTATACTACATACGTGTGTTATACTTTTACCCGTGTGTTTCCATATAATTATCCGGTATTTTTCTGTCTTATAAATTTAAAGCTTTTGAAACACATCAATACGATGTTGTTTAGGTAGGTGTTTTGTAAGCTGTACAAAAAGCACACAGAGCGTCATCAAGTTTTCTTGACAAGATAGCGGGATTATCTTTAACAGTCTTTCCAAGAATTCTTTTAAGAGCTTTGTTTGTGTTTTTAACTTGACCACTTGTTTGAGGGTTGTATGATGTAGAGAATCGGTGGTTAACTCCATATCTTTTCATTATTTTTTCCATTATCTTGTTGCAAAAATGAGTTCCTCGGTCGCTTATGAGAGCTTTAGGCATTCCAAAATGGCAGAATAGTTTCTTCAGAAAAGTAATAACAACTCTGGCATCATTTGTTGGTAGAGCTTGTGCTTCGGCCCATTTAGATACATAGTCAACAACTACTAAAATGTATTCTAATTTGTACGATTTTGGAAAAGGTCCCATGAAATCTATACCCTATATGTCAAAAATTTCACATACTTTAATGTTGTTTAAGGGCATCTCATCACACTTTGAAATATTTTCTGTCTTATGACATGCTTTGCAGAGGCGAACTTGAGTATGAGCTTCTTTGATGATGGTTGGCCAGTAGAAACCTGAGTCTAAGACTTTTTTAGCTATGGTGTTTGGTCCATAATATCCTTCGGTCGGTCCGTGATGACATTGATCTAAAATGGTTTGGGTTTCTGGTCCAGAGATACAGCGTTTGATCATACCGTCAAAACATACTTTGAAGAGGTAGGGTTCCTCCCAGAAGTAGTGTTTGATGTCAATTTAGGTATGATGTCACTTGCAATATAATTTGCAAAGTCTGCAAACCATGGGTCGTCTTTAGTGTTTATTTCCATAAGAGTTTCTCCAGGAAAATTATCATCAACTTCACTGTCATCACTTGTTTCTTCATTTTTAATTCGCGATAGGTGGTCGGCTGCAACATTTTCTGTACCTTTTCTATCTTTTATTTCTATATCAAATTCTTGTAAGAGTAGTATCCAACGGATAAAGCGTGGTTTTGCATCTTGTTTCTTGAATAGGTGTCTAAGAGCTGAGTGATCAGTGTGTACGATCATCTTTGATAATACGAGGTAGGATCAGATTTTGTCAAAAGAAAAGACTACATCCATAAGTTCTTTTTCAGTGATTGTATAGTTCTGCTGAGCTGCATTGAGATTTTGATTGAAAGTATATTGGATGAAAATTTCTACCTTCTTTTTGACCTAAGATTGCTCCGACTGCGAAATCACTTGCATCACACATGAGTTCGAACGAAAGACTCCAGTTTGGGCTTACGATCACAGGAGCACATGTGAGCTTTTCTTTTAATATCTTGAATGCGTTTTGACATTTGTCATTGAATTCGAACGGAGTATCTTTTTCGAGCAACTTGGTGAGAGGACAGACTATTTTTGAGAAATCTTTAATGAATCTTTGATAGAAACCGGCATGTCCTAGAAAGCTTCTAATACCTTTGATATTATTGGGTGGTGGAAGTTTAGAGATTACGTCGATCTTTGCTTTGTCGACTTCGAGGCCTACTTCAGAAACCTTGTGTCCAAGTACAATTCCTTTTTTAACCATGAAGTGACATTTTTCCCAGTTAAGGACAAGATGTGCATCTTTGCAACGTTGAAGCATTTTATCGAGATTGTTTAGATAGTGATCAAAAGAGCTTCCAAAGACGGAGAAATCGTCCATGAATACTTCAACTAATTATTCGATCATATCATGAAGTATAGCCAACATGCACCTTTGGAAAGTAGCTGGAGCATTACATAAACCGAAAGGCATTCGCCTATAAGCGTATGTACCAAAAGGACATGTGAATGTTGTTTTTTCTTGGTCTATAGGATCGATTGGCATTTGAAAATATCTGGAAAATCCATCGAGGAAACAGAAGTATTTATTTCCAGCTAGTCTTTCTAACATTTGGTCCATAAACGGCAAAGGGAAATGATCTTTTGCAGTTGATTCAATGATTTTTCGATAGTCAATACAGACTCTCCAACCTGTAACAGTTCTTGTTGGGACAAGTTCATTTCTTTCGTTAGTAACAACTGTAATACCACCTTTCTTTGGTACACTATGAATCGAGCTTACTCAAGTGCTATGTGCGATTGGATAAATGATACCTGCATCGAGCTATTTAACTATTTCTTAATTTACAACTTCTTGCATGTTTAGCTTTAACCTTCTTTGTTTTTGAACAACTGATATTTTTGTCTTCCAGGAGTTGAATTTTATGTTTACAAAAAGATGGACAGATTCTGGGAATGTCTGTTGTTTTCCAAGCAAAGGCTTTCTTGTGTGTTTTAAGAACGGATAATAGTTTATTTTTGTTTTCTTTGGAAAGCTGAGATGATATGATAACAGGAAGAAAAGAGGGTTCTTCCAAGAATACATATTCCAAGTTATCAGGAAGAGGTTTGAGTTCAAGATCCATAGGAAGTTCTTCAATATATGTTTTGATCTTGTAATCGGTGTTAAAGGTGATTTTTTCAAATGGTGGTTCTTTGGTGTAGGATTCAGATTCAGAATTTTCATCGACAGTCATTGCCATGAATTCATCGAATTCAGCAAAGAGTTTTTCTTCAAGGATGGTTCCTTCGATGTAATAAAGGATTTTACTACCTTCATCGAGAAGAGCATCAAAATCTTATTCTAAGATTTCATTAATGACGTCAATACTGAAACATGTATCATCGTTTGAATAAGAGTGTTTCATCGCAAAATCGATGTGAAAGATCATTCGTTCAGTTCCAACTCTGAGATTGAGTTGCTTCTGTTTGACTCGAATTACTGCATCAGCAGTGTGAAGAAAAGGTCTTCCAAAGATAAAGGTAACTTTACTATCTTCTTCCATTTCTAGAATAACAAAATCGGCAGGCAAGGTGAATTTACCAACTTCAACGAGCATATTTTCAGCTATTCCAACAGGGTATTAGAATGATCAATTGGCTAATCTTATGCTTATTTTAGTAAGTTTAAGAGTTTCAAGAGATAATTTAGCGTATACGGAATACGGCATGAGATTAATACTAGCACCAAGGTCGGCTAAAGCATTACATGAAAAAGCTTTGTTGAAATTACATGGAATAAGAAAACTTCTGGGGTCTCCAAGTTTTGGTGGAACTTTGTTTTGAAGTATTGCGGAACTTTCATCGCTTATGAATGCGATTGAGATTTGTTCGATTTTATGTTTGTTATTTACGAGTTCTTTGAGAAACTTGCCATAATTGGGCATTCCAGCTAAAACATCAACAAGAGGCGCGTTGATTCGAACAGCTCAGATCATGGCGAAGAATTTTCCATATTGAGCTTCCATTTTTTTCTTTTATGAGGCATTGAGGATATGGGATTTTTGGTTTGTATGGTTTAGGTATCGGTGTTTCTTTGACTGGTTTTGATGTTTTAGTTTTGGGTTGAGGTGTAGGTTCATCATCTTCATCATCGCTATCGAAGTTGATAGGAGTTTCGGAATTGTTTTGTTGATCATTTGGGTTATCTGGTAGGTCATAGGATTTACCACTCCATGTAAATACGACATTCACATGCTCGTTTCGAGCTTACGGTGGTTGGTAAGGTTTAGATGAACCGTATTTTGGGTTAGGTTGAGTGTTACTAGGAAAAGATCCAGAAGGTTGACCAGATTGCTTGTTAGCAAGTCTGTCGAATTTAGCTTCGAGATTTTGAATCGAGGCTTACTGGTTTTTGGTTGTTGTTTCGAGTTTGTTTTTTAGATCCATGAAGGTGTCTTCGACAAAAGAGTTAGTCGAATGTTGAGCTTTGATAAAATAGCTAAGTTGTTTTTGAAGATCTGGTTTATCATCAGAATGAGATTGATAGTTATCTCGGTTGTAATCATTTCTTCTACTTGATCGCCAGTTATCGCGGTTGGAATCACGGTCGCGGTAATCATTATAAAAATGAGTACGACGGAAAGTTTTCATGAATCTGGCTTCGTCTTCATGTGACTTGGGTATGTCATCATCGTCAAGGTTTGGTTATTTTGAACGAGATTGAAAATCTTTATACTGAGCATCCATTTTCATGGTCATGGCATCCATTCGGGCCATAATTTTGTCAGTGTCAGAATTACTGCTACCTTCAACGGCGAAAGCAACGATTTTCTTAAGAGATGATTTGGTTTTTTAGTTTTTAGCCCAGTCAAGCTTAAGTAAGACTTGATTTGGTGTTTTATAGAGAAAAATACCACCAGTTGCGGCATTTAGAACTTCATGGGGTTATTTCATTGAGACCATGGTAAAAGATTTTGATAATGTTGCCTTTGGACATGTTGTGACCATGGCAGCTTCTGAGCATTTCCTTCATACGAAGCCAAGCATCGGTTAGAGATTCTTTTTCATGTTGAGAAAAGGCTCGGATTTCTCCGAGGAGTCGATCGAAAAGAGCCGGGGGAAAGAATCAGATAATAAAAGTAGTTCGAAGTTCATCCCATGTTTCGATAGTTCTTTAGTTTAGTTCGTCCAGCCATGTTTTTGCTTCTACAGTGAGTGATAGGGGAAACATCATTAGGTGGACATCTTCATTCTCGGTGTCTCTATATTTAAACATATCATATATTCTGCGGAATTCATGAATGTGTTTGTGAGGATCGGTTTTGGTTCTATCATCAAATTGGTTTCCCTTGATGAGAGTCAAGTGGTTACCTTTAATGGAGAACTCGTTTGCGGTTTCAGGAATGGTGATTGCGGAACCGGGAGTCAGAGCGATAACACGGTCGGCATCCCACATGGGTTCATCATCCATTGGATCGTAATTTTGAAGAATATCAAGGAAGTGACAAAAGTAATTGATGCCGATAATTAGCGGATAGACAATTCTCGGGTGTTGAGGTGGTTTGTTTCTTTGTTCGAATGGAACTATTCTGTTTCGTCAACGAAGTCTTTGATTCAGAGTACGTTCAGGTTCAGCTAATGGTTCAACAAGTTCAGAGTTGGAAGCACGTGTATGCATTCAAAGGAGAATTTGTTTAGGTCAGTTTTCTAGAAAACTGTACGGGGATTTTTTTTTTGAAAAGAGGGAATGTTAAAAATTATTTTTAAAAGGGTTGATAATAGAACAGCTTTTGAAATCCCTGGCAACAGCGCCAAAAACTTTTGATGTGTTTCAAAGGCTTTAATTTTGTAAGATTGAGATTACTGTTTATTAGATGGAAACACATGGGTCAAAGTATAACACACATATGTAGTACATTAGGTAAGACCAGGTCGTCCACAAGGATTTGCGTAGTGTTGAATAATCAGCTGAAAAATAAACTTTAACAAATGTGAGAAATAAAACTACTCGGATAATTATATAATTCATAAGCAGTGGTAATAGTTACGATCTTAGACCCGGGACTTTAATATATAAAAAGTATTTTTCATCAGAAAACGTTTTCACAAATTAACTTGTTAAACTTAAGACTATGTATAGTTAACCCGATTAAATGTGTCACTCAAATAATCCAGTTACTATTATATCAAATCTATTTTTGTTTATCAAATAACGTAAGTGGATTTCTCGTCACAAACGATAAAGATCATAGACAAATCTTTAAAACTATATAGATCACAACGGGTCTTTCGACCTATACCGGTGCGAGTATACAATTAAAGTTGATAATCAAAGTTGATAAGATAAGATACGATAGGATTATAACATAAGCTTAAGATTAACAAGATCGTAACTATACTAAATGCTTATTCATTATATTATTTTCACCGAGTAGTCATGAGAGATTTAGCCTCTCATGGTTATGAAGTTCATAAAAAGATTAAAGGGAATAACAAGAAACATACTATATCCGAGGTAAGAACATGGATCAAAATTCTCCCCGTAACAAGTATGGAATTGAAATACAACCTTTTATTTTTATAATTATATTTTATTGTTCTTCGTTCTTCATGGTTTGATCTTCAATCTTCAAAGTAGTATGGTGTTTTTGGGTTTGGAGATTGAGAGATGATGGTGTGTGAGAATGGAATTGATAATGGAATGATGAAATGTGTAAGATTTAGCTCTATTTATAGACTAAGTTTGGGGTCGAAGTGCGGCACACACAAAAGATTGTATGGAGCGCTTGGTGATTAAATGCAAATGTAATTTAATATTTATTGAGAAGTGCGGCGCACAAAAGTATTTGTGCGTCGTACTTGGGGTATTAATGCTATCTTCATTTAATAGACTTTAATTCTTGGACTCGCTTGGAAGTGCGACGCATAAAGGGTAAGTGCGGTGCACTTATGCCTTTTTCAGCCTTGAGAATTTTCTTTTCTTCTAACTTGCTTTCCAATAATTGAAAAACATTTTAAACTTTATTTCTTCGAGCTCGGGATGACTTCAAGTGAACCTTCACATAATTTATGCTATTAAGTATTGAAAGTTCACAAGAAATGATAAAATATACATAAATAACACCACTAAAAACATGTATAATTTAGGCGTTATCAATCCCTCTTATGATATTTCACATACATTTAATATACTCTTAGGGGCCTTGTAATATTCTTCATACTACCTTACTTGTACGTTGCCTTAACGAAATATTAAATAGACGACGGGTTCGTGTAATCCGTTCATGACTTAGGAAATACTTACACAGATCATCACAAGTGTGACAAAGCAACAGATTTAGGAGAAGCAATCTGAGGAGTAGTGCATGATTAGGTAAATACATCATTTTATCATAAAGTTATCACCAGTAGCGTAGATTATATTTAGTTTAATTATTAGTTAAACAAACCAGCCTCTCAAATCATGATATTTACCTGCTTTCTTAAAAATATAAAAACATAAAAAGAATCTTCTCTTAACCCCCTAGAATTCTGTTAGACCTTGTTCGAGCCTTCTCAACCTATTCCCCTAGAGAACGATAACAACCCCCCGAGTCTTGTCTATACTACACTGCAACGATTAGGTACACTACCTAGGGGATTGTAAAGCTTCTTGTGAAGTCTTCACAACCTCCACATCAAGTTTTTGGCGTCGTTGATGGGGAATAGTTAGGTTCCGAACTTAGTTTAGCTTAGTTCTACTCACTTGAATCCTTTCAAGTGAGATTTTATTTCCGTTATATTAGCTTTCTTGTAGTCTATCTTTTCTTTGTACCTTTTGTTTGTAACTCTTATGTTCACCATCATGATGTATGAAAGACCACCTACCACACCCTTTCAAAACCCACCACGAACTACAACCTTCCATTCCAAAGATATACCTTGGTGTTCCAACAACACCAAGATGAATCTATCTATGATGTGTGGACTCATTTCAAAAACTTAATCTAAAGAGTCCCTCATCATGACCTCAATTTATTGTCCCTTATTCAATTCTTTTATGATCATGTGGATGACTATACCCGAATGGACCTTGACTTTGCAGCAGACGAGAACCTTAAGGAATTAAGTGGTGAAGAAGCATGGGAAGCCATAGAAAATTTCGCCCAAGGCAAAAAAGAATGGGACAACCCACCGAACATTATTTCTGAACAAGAAGTAACAAATTTGAAAGCTCAAGCAAAAAGGTTGTTTGGAAATGAGAATTTTTGGGTTGAGATGGCATGTGATAAGGTGGAAAATCCGAACCCACAAAGTACCCCACAAGTCCTCCTATCACTTGAGGAAAATACACCGCCCGTGACTTACCCGGATGAAGTAAAAGAGACTATAGGAATCCCGATAGAGGTAGAACCTTTAGACGAAACACCACTAGAGGATTTAGGCTTGAATACATGTAATCATGACATTCCTCTTAGTTCTAGGGAAGTTCCTAGTTTTGATGAATCGGAGCCTCAACCACAACCCTTACCTAATTGTCTATCCTTAGATGTAAGTCTAGGGGACGAAAGAGGCCCTGAACCACCCATCAAACCCCATGGCCCGGATAGTCTTAGGTTGAAGGTTGTAGACCAATTGACCATCCATATACTAGCTTCACCCCACGTGGCATACAATCACCCAGGTTTAGGTAATCCCAAGAAACATTATGGATTTAAACCAGGTTTATTAGGACAAAGTGGATCCCTAGGTGTTGATCTTTAAAAATTGGAGACTGTGAACATTATATTATATAAATATGCACAGCGGAATAATAAGAACATTATATTATCAAACAAGGTTTTATTATCATAAGTTTCCATCTTGCCCCAAATCTATACTTTGAGACTACTAACTAACTATTAACTAAATAACTATTAACTAACTAACTACTGTGTACACATACACGTTTACTAGACTCTCATTGGGAGAGCTCTATATATCTGGATATATAAAACTATGTGTCTATGATCTCTTTATATAGAGAGAGACCATAAGACTTACAAAGAAAATTAATTCTAGTCAACAATTGTATTAAATACTTAGTCAATGTATTTAATATGGTTGACTAAATAATTAGGAAACTAAATCATCATTAATCTTCAAGTTGCAATTAATCTCCAATCAGCATTAATCACTGTTTGACTGCATTGAATGAGAAGATAACTACTGTTTGACTTCAAGTCTTCTAAAATTCCATAATGCTAAATTAGTTCTTCTTGTTTCATTCTTTTGTTCTTTTGTCTCATCAAATCTGTAAATCCTAACAATATTTCCCTATTTGATGATGACAAAACAAACAAATTCTTGCACGAACTTCCCCTGAAGTTGAGATCATGGATCTCCCTGAATGAAACAATCTTGCTTTGTAAACTACTTCCCTTAACTTAAGATCTTCCCCTTAAGTTATCAATCTCCATTCCATGCCACCACAGGATCTATAAGTTGCTAATCATATAATCATCTTCCCCTTTTTGTCTTCATCCAATAGGGAACATATAAGCAACTTTGATCTTTACAACCTCAAATCATATATCAAAACTTTTAATCCAAGCTTTCCACTGACTCAAATTACCCCCCATGAAGTTCAACATAAATAATGAACTCAAGCAGTAGAAATTTTAAACTAGCAGTATTAATAATGACTAGCAGTAGTAATGACCTTCCCCTGAAACGGTGCATGAACATCATCAATTCTGTAGGCTTTTTGTAGTGATTACTGATGAAGAAAATAGAGCATAACGAATTTGATGAAGAAGTTGAATCTTCCAAGCTTGTGCCTTATATCTTGTACTATCCACGACGTTGAACTCATACTCCTAATTGTTATCCCACTATTTTAATCCATTACACAACAATAAATTATACCAAGATGCTAGAAAATGAGAAGAAATCTTAGAGAGAGAAACAAGGAAAGAAAGTTAGATTAGAGAGAGAGTGG
>BQNB010045197.1:23495-44424 GCA_026074375.1 Tanacetum coccineum
TGATAAAGGTGGAAGTATAAAAAGAAATAAATAAGGTCACAACAACAAGGTTGATGGGAGCTTGTGTGAACTGTGAAGGGATATAGGGCTTTTTAACATCAACAAGTGAGGTCAGAAAAAAGAATATGATGGGCACACTAGTAGAGTTATCTTCGTCGGACTATTTGACAGCCAACAAAAAAAAACATTTTATTTAATTTTTATTATATCTTTGAGAGAATACTTTGAATTATTCTCCGTTCTAGGGATACTTTGAATTATTTCGTAATTTGTGTTGGTGAGAATGCTTTGAATTATTCTCCGTTATAGGGATACTTTGAATTATCATGTAATTTGCGTTGGTGATTTATGCTGAGGTCACAAATCCGCATGACTGTTATTTTTCTCTTTTCTAGTTTTCTACTCTAGTCCGAGCTTTCGCGATATCGCCTATCGGACTGCGAGGGAGTGTTAGCTGTCAATTAGTTGTCTAATAATTGTCCTTATCTTGTGTATGAGGTGTATCACAATCTTATCCTAATCCTAATCTCTTTGTAATCTATAAATACCAACCATGTGTTGAGGAATGAGATACGAAACACATTACCAATCTACATTACTCTCTTACAACGGTTCGGCTCGATGTCTGAACAATATTGACTTGAGCCACGGCTCTACATAATACTCGAGCCATCGCCCTCTCTCAAGCCATCATCCTACTCGACAGCTTTGTAAGAGTGCCAGTTCCCAAGCTCCACTTGAACAATGCTATATAATATAATGTGAAGTAAAAATACCAACCACTTTAATTTAGTAAGACAAAACTTAAAATGTAAACACCAACCACTCTAATTTACTACTCGCTAGCTATGTGTGTTTTTCTTTTTAAATTAGAAGCTTACTAGATTTTGCTTATTAAAGTATCAACTTATAAGATTTTCTTATTAACTGCTTATTGATGGGAACAAAATTGCTTATTTTAAGAAAAAAACTGAATGTTTCAATTTTTTTTTCCATTTTCCTCTATTAAATGCACTAAAGAATTGAAAATTATATAGTAAAAATATTCAATGCAATATATACAATTAAGTGCACAAACACACACTTATTGACTGGTCAACACATTTAATATTATTTTTCAAACACTCCTTACTTAAAAGTACCATAATATTTTTACATTATACAATTTAAACAAATTACAGCATAATCCAAAATATAAACTATATAATCGCACTAATTAATGTTATTTTAAAAACATGCATAAAATAAAAAATACATGTTATTATACACTTTTATAAACTAATAAAACACACAAATCTTCATACAATTTATATGCTAATACATATAGTTTTGAAAAACGGACTGGACTAACGGGTTCAACTGGGAACAAGAGTGGCCCACCGGTTCGACTAACAAATAAAAATTCGTTCGAAAACGAACCGGAAAGAACCGGTCGAAACCTGTAAAAATGGATGAACCGGGCTTGATCGGATCATTTTCTTTTTGTTTTTCTCCGATTAATTACAGAGTACCTGTCGTCGTAACGCACAAGTACCCTGCTAGTAGATATTTAGACATCTGTAGTTAATTCCAAAGGTCTTATAATTAGACCGGCTCGATGAGTTACAAAGTCATGAAGATTTTATTGAGTGTTTGGTAGCTAGGGTTGTATATTATGTATAATTGTGGCAATCTTACTAGATACATAAGTTGAACAAAGGGTGTTTTGCTCTGATGGGCAATTTTATGCGTTTGGGACACCTAACAATGTAGGTTACTAGCTAGGGACAAGTTTTTCAAAGGAATTTGACATAATTAGTTAAAGAAAAAAAGGTGATGAATGAAATTTGGACACTTTGATTCTTTTATTTGATACCAACTCTTTTATGAAAACGACTTGAGAGCTTGTCTTATAAGGCCATTATTACATTTCTTTATCCTTGTGGGCGCAGTGCACCATGCCATGAAAAAGAAACCAAATTATTCCTGACGAATTGAAGAAATATATAAAGAAATTTGTGAGAATAACGTTAATGAAAAAAAGCAACACAATGCTATGCTAGGGTTGTGAATGGATAGATATTTATTATACGGTTGATGGTCCATGTCGTCCATGATGTTTATTTGGGTGACACTTGGTATAATAAGTTTTGAACAAAAGCATGGATAATGATGGTAAAGATGAAGATGAGTGGGTAAACTGAAAGTTGATTGTTACTAACTTAAATTGACACAACAAGCAGAAAAGATTAGTTCAATGTCGTAATCTTCTTCTTCTTCTTGTTGATTAAATTGTGGTCTAACACGTATGAGTTTGGCTGCCGTACGTGAATTTAAGACTTGTTGGTTTGTGGGTTATAGAGAAAAGTTCTATGTAGAACACTATTTAATCAAAGAACAATTCATTTCATCTCAACCATCCATTTTATTTCCATCTAATGGTTTAGATTAATTTATATTTTTATTTAATTTAAAAAACTCATTTTCATCCTATTTTTTAAATTAAATATCTCACAAACCCGTTAATCTGTTACGGAAAACGTGAACATACCATCGCGAGAGAATAAACATCTTTCTATAGAGGGGCACTTCTATAATACTTTTCGAAAACTTTTTTTTCGATTAATTTTTTGATTCACGTCTGAAAAAATCACATGTGATTTTGATACAAATCACATGTGATTTTTTCAGACGTGAGTGAAAAAAAAATTTGGAAAAAAAATTCGTCGAAAGTATATAGAAGTGCACTCTATAGAAAGATAAAAAAAATACTCGTCGCGATACTTTCGACGATCTTTTTTTCCCATTTTTTTTCAATCACGTCTGAAAAAGTCACATGTGATTTGTATCACAATCACATGTGATTTCTTAAATCACATGTGAAATCACATGTGATTTTGTCAGACGTGATTGAAAAAAAAATAAAAAAATTTAAGTTCGTCAAAAGTATATAAAAGTGCCACTCTATAGAAAGATAAAAAAATACTCGCCGCGATGGTGTATTTTTGGTCGTTTAACGATTTATCGTTTGCTAGATATTTGAGTTTTAAGAAAAAGGTAGAAATTGAGTTTTTTTTATTATGATGAAAAAATGAGTGGTTATGATTCACCCATTTGTTTTTTAAAATGAACATGTTCTTTATGGATCTCACCTCGTGGGTTATAATCATGAATTTGACAAGTACCCTATTCTTTTTGCATGGGTACCATACTATAGTTTCATTTAGGTGTATACATATTTTATACTCTAGCTAATAAATATAATATTACGTTAGTTTGAACTCGGTTAGAGTTACAAGAAACATATGCTACACTTCTCTCATATTTTAAGATTGAAAAATGGTTTATACACTGGTCCATATTAATTTGTAACAAAATAAACGACTGATATATACTTTTCTTCATTGTTCTAAAAGGCGCGTCATGACGCCGCTAAGGTCTCGTAAAAGCGAGAGACTTGACCTCCGCGCTACGCAATATACCAAGGCTTGGGCTTAAGGATTGACGTGAGATGATGAGTGGAAAAACATGATAAGGCGCGATAAAGCGTGATGCATGAAAGCTTTTTTGAATTCAATTTCGATAAAAATCGTATTTTTATATATGCAAAGATAGTTTATTGATTTTATTTCTTATGTATGACACTTTTTGTAAGCTCAATATATTTGAAATATGATATAAATATATAAATTTATAAATATTTTCATATTTTGTGCCGCTTTAAGTCACGCTTTAAAAACACCATGACTCGCCATGGCTCGTAAAAGCGTGAGGCTTGACCATACCGCCACGTCACGCCTCGCCTCACGCTATTTATAACATTGCTTTTCTCATTGTATACATTTCTTTGGACTAGCTAATAATCAGGGACGGGGCCAGGACCAAATATGACCGGGTGCACAACATTTTTTTTAACTGTAATATAATAGAGTTAAAAAGTTAATTAAAACGAAGATTTCATTATAATGATAAGACTAGAAACACATTTCGATGGACCGGGTGCATTTACTATACATTTGGGAAAAATCGTTGTTTTTTTCAAAAATTAACACTGCATCCAAAAAATCTATAGGTGTCCCGGGCACCTGCGGGACACCCCCTGGCTCCGTCCCTGCTAATAATGTTTATGCAACATTTAAACTTTTACGTTGAGTAACTTATTTGTTTAATATTTGGAGAAGATTCATATAAGAAACAAAAACACTTGACAATTATGACGATAGATATCATAAATCAGTCATGGTTTCAATTTAAGTTATATGACGATATATAACTTAAAAAAGTTCTTTTGGATTTGTAATTCGCGTATAAGGGATCCATCGTGTTTAAAAATGTATACATGTACTTAACAGCCAAAAGTTCAATATAGACTCAATATTTGTCATAGACCCATTGAACCAATCCTAACCACTCATTTTTCATCAAAAATAAAAAAATTCACTTTCCACCTCTTTTTTAAAAATTAAATATCTCACACACTGTTAATCGTTACGCAAAACAAAACATATCATCGCGACGAGAATTAAATTATCTTTCTATAGAGGGGCGACACTATGTACTTTCGACGAACTTTTTTTTATGATTTTATGAAGTCATATACGATTTTATGAAATCATATATGATTTTATGAAATCATATATGATTCGTTATACGAATCATATATGATTTTCGCAATTCGTGCCTGAAAAAAAAATCGAAAAAAAGTTCCTCGAAAGTATATCGTGTCACCCGTCTACTGAAAGATAAAAAAATACTCGTCGCGATGGTGTATTTTTTGTCGTGTGACGATTTACCGTTTGTAAGATATTTTATTTTTAAAAAAGAGATGAAAAGTGAGTTTTTTTATTTTTGATGAAAAAATAGATGGTTGAGATTGATTCATTGGATCTATGACAAATAATGGGTCTATGTTGATCTTAACTCTTACTTAACATTTGCTAAGAAGTTAAAATATGTATTCCAAAGAAAATATTAAAGCATAAATAGTGAGTTAAAAATGCATATTTTGTTTTTAAAGAAAAGTTATAGTTTGTTAAATGAAGTATTGTTTATGGGTACAGGTAAAAGAAACCATTTCGTTATATATCCCATCTTCATACCTGTACCAAGTAAGAAAAAACTGGAAAATAAAAAACCGAACTGAAACAAAAAGCAAATTTGAATTTGGTTTGGTTATTGGGTTGACCCAAATAACCCGATTTACATCATTTATTTAAAAAATAATATTATGTTTTTTGAATGGCAAGTTTGTAGTTAGTGATTCGAGCATACAGTGACATCCAATTGGGTAGTATGTAAGCCTCGAACATTCGTCTTATGAGATAAACCCCACTCATGCTTCTATTTATTTCCACCTCTGAAGATCCATGGTGAGACTCGAACTTGAGACCTCTCTAAAAATACCCTCCAAGGTTACTCTTGGTGGCCAGCTGAGCTAACCCAGTTGGTTAAAAAAAATTTACATAGATATTTAGCAAAAAAATATTATTTCAAGCATAAAAAATATATTAAAGCATAAATTGGGGATTAAATATGCATATTTTATGTTAAAGAAATGGTTATAGTTTGGTTAAATAAGGTGATTGTTTAATTGGTACAGGAAAAAGAAAACCATTTCGTGATATATCCCATCATCATACCTGTACCAAGGTATGAAAAAACGGGAAAATAAAAAAACCGAAACTGAAACATAAAAGCAAATTTGGAATTGGTTTGGGTTAACGTTTGTACAAAAGAACCGTTTACATCATTTTATTTTTAAAAATAATATGATGTGTTTGAATGGCAATTTGTAGTTATGATTCGAGCAACAGTGACATCACAATTTGGTTATAGATGCCACGAGACAGTCGTCTTATGAGATAAACCACACTCATCTTCGAATTTATTTCGCGCCTCTGAAGTTCATGTGAAACTCGAACTTAGACCTCTCTAAATATATCGCCCCCAAGGTTACTCTTGTGGCCAGCTAGCTAACCCAGTGGTTAGAAAAAAAAATTATAAAGATATTTAGCAAAATATATTATTTCAAGACATAAAATAGTTTTTTTATAGTAGGATAAAAATGTAAGTGGTAAACTATATATATATATAAATATATATATTAATATATAGATGATAATAGTATATATTGATTCTATATATATACATACATATATATATACAAAATATATAGTGTTATAAAATCGGTTTTAGTTCAGATTGCAAAACTCATATCCAACCCGAAAATTGAATTCGTAGTTCGGTTCGGTTTTGTCAAATTCGGTTCGATTCGGTTTTGGCAAATTCGGTTCGGTCGGTTTTGGCAAATTCGGTTCGATTATTAGTTCGTTCGATTCGGTTTCGGTTTTTTCGAATTTTCTGTT
This sequence comes from Tanacetum coccineum, assembly GCA_026074375.1. NCBI lineage: Eukaryota > Viridiplantae > Streptophyta > Magnoliopsida > Asterales > Asteraceae > Tanacetum > Tanacetum coccineum. The sequence goes on from BQNB010045197.1 coordinate 29,840, forward strand.
CACCCCTAAGAACTTTCACTTGTTATCGACCATCATGGTTATAAGAAACTGGACTGCATAACAAAAATTCAAAAATTATCATAAATTTTGTCATAAAGCCCAGTAGCAGTTATATAGGCTATGGACTATGGAGGCCTAAACTCTTCATTTACTGTTTTTTTGCCCCAGTTTTCATAACAGGCTGACAGCCATATGGACAAAGACAAATATATAAAGGCAAAAATAAAAAATCTAGAAAGTGTGTTTTTACATAAAAGAGGAAAATTACATAAATAAATAAAAATTCCTTTTTAACTATTTGTTTTTAATAAAAGTGTGCTCTTGTTTATAACATGAATCAGCTTGATTTAACAACAACAATAACAAACCCAATCCCGTCGAAGTGAAAGTAAAGAGGAGGTGAAATGTAGACAGATCATATCGATACCATCAGAATAAACCCGACAGTCTGCTTCCAGGTGGAAATCAGCTTGATTTAACGCGTGTTTTTATTTCTAGTGTTTTATGTATTTTTGGATGAGTACAAATTCTATCATCTCAAGTCCCAATTAGATCCTGGGTCGTGAAACTCATATCCATGCTATAATAAGGTTAATCCATTAAAACATACTACGTAATATCCTTTGAGGACAAGGGTTTCTCCCGTGCAACGACATTATTTTACGGTTTCATGTCGTTGTTGTTGTTGTTTAAGGTTAATCCAACAGCAATTTCATTGGATACGTTAAAGTTTCGTGTTGGATTCTTTCTGCAATATTACTCCAGCAGTTACCCGCTGATCCTTGCCAAATAAGTATGTGTTTTGACTCTTATAATGAATATTCTTATTCTTAAATACCTGGCAGAAGGCTATGTAAAAGAACGAGTTGGAATTTAACCCGCGCGTTGCGGCGGGGGGCGAATAAAAAAAACTTGAGGGGCCTTTTTTTTTAAATTTATGTGAAAAAGTCGTAAACAGTTAAAAGTTGAGGGTCCGTTTTGTAATTTTTTTTTTTTACCTTGGGCCGGATTTTGGGCTAATTTTTTGGGCCGGCACTGTAGCACTGTAGCAAGCACTGTAGCTGCTACAGTGCCACATTTGTGAATTGTATTATAGAGTAATATACAACATTTTCTTAACGTATTTGACCCGTTCAAATCTCTTTGCCATCTTTACGTGTAATAAAAAAAAATCTAATGCATGGCAAGATCATTTAATCAAAAGATCTTTACATGCAATACAAGATTCATATTTTTACATTCGGTAAGTAGATCGTATAAACTAAGTTGTTTTTATTGGAGATACGATCCCCTGCCGCCAAGAAATCGTATATATTTGGTATGTTACGTAAAAAAAAAGGGAAGTGTGGTTGTAAATAAAGATGAATAGATTGCATTTGTAGTTATTAATTAATTATAGAGAGAATTAACAAGAAGATCTGGTGCTGGGTTGGGAGAAGAGGAGGACACCCTCTTTTTATTCCTCTAATTCTCCCAAACAATCGAATAGTTATGCAAATGCAACAACAACAACCACCATTCATCCTCCTCTTCTTAAACCTTAATCATCATCGTCGTCATCGCATCGTTGCTTATGAGAAAGCTACTATCGGCCTTCCGCCGACCTCATATAGTTTTGCATGAACAAATCATCAATAACAACCAAGAACAACCAATATACCAAATCCCAGTTTTCGACACCGCCTTTGATTTTGCCACCCTCCCCCTCATCCTCGCCGTCCTCCTCCTCTCGGTTCTTTCCCTCTCCTTCATATTCCACCTACGCCTTAGATCACGTGCTGCATGCAAACTTAGAGAATTTAATCATCTCTGGACAGTTCGTGTGCTCCTCGTATTCTTTGTATCTTATTGGGCTATTAACGAGATTATACGTCTTCCTTTTTTTCGTCGTCGTTACCTTTTCTCATTCATGCCCTACTTAACCTTGTCTGAACAAGACGACCTATGCAAGCTTCACGTTGTGTTTTCTCTAGGGTTTTTTGAGCCTGGTTTCCTCATTGCCCTCCTTTTTATTATCAAAGAGTCTCTCAAGGAACAAAGCACCTCCGAGATATGCTCCGTTTTATCAATCTTTTTATTGAGTCTGCCTACGTTCGTCTTGCAAATAATCGCTGTCTTCTTTATGCCGTTTAAGGACAAATTCCCGTCGGTTATGATTCAATCTTCATTGCTCTCGGTAGATGGTGAAGGGAACAAGAGCATGACGTGCACGTTCCCATTGCTAAGCAGCGTTGTTTTTGGGATATTTGTGGTTGTCTATTCGGTAGGTTTATTAGCATCTTGTTGGCGGGTGCTTTCTTTGGTGATAAATAAAAACATCAGGTTACGAATTAAGTTTTTAGGGTTGACGGTAATTATTTCACTGCTGCTTCAGTCAATTTTCCTAGGAGTTGAGTCGTTTTCGAGATCTTCACATGTGTGGTACGGTGGTGTGTTATTGGGGATGTTTGTGAGCTTGGCGATGAGTGCCACCATTGCTGAGATTGTGCTGGTGATTAAGCCAATATTGGAAGCGCTTGTGGCTGACGGAGACATGTGTGATTGGAATCCTGTTGTTCGGTATCTACAGCTGGTGGAGGACCCAAATCTATAGCGATGGTATGTGTCAATGAAACGGATTCAAATTAATCAGAAGATATATATATATATATGCTAGCTTCATGGGATGATCGCTACACGTTTTTTCGAGTGTTGGTGGCAAATACGTAAACGAACAGTCTTTTAATATAGCGTATGAAAATAAATAAATACTGAAGTCGGAATCAACTGTATTTGAATTGTGTTTCATTGGCATGATGTACTTTGCTTACTTCATTTTAGATTACTTGGTTAATCAGTTTTACAGTCCCACTCTTTCTGTTTTAGCTAGATTTCAATATTCATGTTTGCCTTTAATTTGTTCTCCCTGCATATATTGATTCAATTCATTGATAAATAAGTTTAGGTGGATGAAACATAACCAAACACCAAATCAACATGATGATTATTCATGTACATTAAAATTGTGGCATGCTTAGTTATATATAAGTGTAACCCCTGAAGCCTGCAGTACTAAAGTGACCCAATAACCATAAATCGGCCACGATTAATGGTACACAACTACACGTACATGACGGCTAGTTAGTTGCTTTTCAACATAGGTGTTCATGTTGATAAAAACCTCAATTATGTCCATTTGTGTCGTTCAAAATTAAGAAACAAGTGCATAGTATATGTGAGATTTGGTATCATATGACAACATGAACGCAAGATGAGGGATTGGGTTAATTTGCACTCTGAAGGAGGTTACTTAATTATAAAAACTATAGATATCTAATTAAATTTTACGATCATATTAAGCTCGTAAAGCTTGCTGCGTTGCAATTATCTAATCAACATACAATGGGTTTGTTACTCCGTACTTAAACATGTCGCCAATAGATCTGCTTTGATTTCTTAACAAGCAATGTTGAGCACCTTTCAGCCTCCATTGGTTTCTTCGTCTGAATCTGTTGTGTCATGTCTATTACACAAACACATTATGGTATCATATCCTAGCAGCCTTTCTTTTACGTATATGCAATAATTAGTTTTGTCACTAAGGTTTTGAAGATGTTAAGTACTGTAGTATTAGGTTTGTGAGGTATGGGCTAATTAAGTTGTTTCTTTACAAATAGTGGTTGACAATAAACCAGGGCTAATTAAAGTACTAAACCAATTCTCGATAAGGTGTAGGCTACACCATGTAGTATAGTGGTGTGATTTGTTGAGTTTCTATAGTGGAGTTATATCATGTTCAAATCCCACAGGAAGCAACTTTTGAGCCGAGCTTCGGGCCCCTATTCCATAGTGCAAAAGTTTTTTTGCGGGTCCGAGAAAGGGAACACTTTTGCGAAATAGGTCTCGGGTTTGATCCAGCAAACTTGCTCCAGTTGCATGAAATTGATGGAACATTTTCTCGAGGTGCAGTCATAAGAGAAGGGCCGCATTGAGTACACATAAAGTGATAAACCTCGGTTACATCGACTTGCATGTTGAACCAACTGTTTTAGCTAAGTTTCTGAATATATTATACGGCCCATATCCGTTCCTTAGAGATATAAGAAAAAAAATGGAAACAAGTATAATAAATTGAGTTTTATTTCATTGATAATGAACTAACTAAACAATTATTACAAACATTTTTTTTATGGGCATGATGTATTCAAGAAATACGAGCTAGCTTATTATTGAAACTAACATTATGCAACAAAATTACATCAAAGTCCTGGGACACCCCGGAACCTCCTAGTTGTGCATGCTCGTGTTTGTAATTTTTTGTGATACGTCATGCAACATGGTACAAGCTATAGTTGTTGAAGAAATTGGTTGTTAGATTGCAAGTTGATATATCTAAGAGCATCTCCAATGGCAAAAACACCAATAGCTTTTCACTATTCTAACAAGTCTTTTGAGAGAGTTTTTTTTGCATTGGAGTGAAAGCTTTTTAAAAGGCTTTTTAGAATGACTTGGTAGGCTACAAGTCTTTCTTCCAAGTCTTCGTATATTAACATGAGAAGTAATAAATGCATTAAATGCAAAAAGTCTTTAATGACTTTTTGCATTGTGGATGCTCTAACATGTTTTTTGATTTAGTTGGAAAGTCAATGTAGTCTGCTTCCTCAAATTCCAACAAATTGGCCTTAAATGGTAGTCATCGCTTATTTAACTTACATTAAAATTCGTAAGTATATTATGTATTTTTTGGCTTGCTATAATGTAATGGTTTGTTAATGTAGATTGAACAACCAATGTCATCTCATCCTTTAACTACTGAACCTGTCAAGCCTAAGCAAAAAGAGGATAGAATCAAGGAGCGGCTTGATAGAGTAAAATACCGGCCGAGAAGCATGCAAGGTTCTGTGGCATGATTCGCGAAATGCAAGAATTAGAATATTACAATTGTCGCACCTTGCGAGATGTATGGCGAACCTTGACAAGAGTGGATTGAATACGAGGCAATTTTTTGGACTTGGACATCGAGGGGTTGATTGATATTAGTTTTATACATTGGTGGATGATGTGCCGTTGTGTGGTGTATATTTTTATGATTCAAGTTTTAAATTTATATTTTTCCGACTAAACAAAAAACAACACTTTAACGGGCAGTGTACCTGATCGGTAATAGTTTCGTGGTATGTAAGGTGTCGAACACTTGAAGTGAGGTAAAATCTATCAATTTAATTAATATCTTGGTTATCTAATCTATGTTATTTCTATTCTATTTTAAACATATGTCAGTCCTAATCCTAATTCTAACGGGAAAAAGGGGTTTTCAGCCTGAGAGACCGGTTTGGTTGGTGACTACAATCAATTCAAGACACTTTAACCCACGCAATCAAATTAACAAAAGATAAAAGAGCGGTCGAGCCAAATATAAGGAAACTATATTAATCATTATTAATCCGATTAGAAAGTTGGTTTGCTTATTAAGTGCAATGATTTCTTCTCTCGTGGCGGTATATCATTCTTAAGACTTAGGCGTTACATCATCCTAAGACCTAGACACATTAATTCTGTCACAACTAAATCATTCGCATAAAGCATCCTTATTCGTTGATTATAATCTATCTTAGGAATTAAAGCAATGGTGATCTTGTTAAACCCTAGCTCATAGAGACTTTACCCACTTACCGCTTAATGGTGATTCATACACTATTAGTTCACTTTTCCAATCATCCAATAGAATCAGAACGTTATTTGTTGAATTATCTAGGTTCACCTTCTAGTCAACACGATCAATAAACTATTGGCAATATCCAATTAACTAGTTAAGCCTGAAGCGTATCCTAGACACAGATTTAGCAGGACAATATTTGTGATCATATGATTCTAGATGTATAAATTACTATATGGAGAGTTATCACAGACTCTAGATTACTTGGTCCGTATCACTAGATCCAGTTGAATGATAGGTCGCATACAAAAGCACGTAAACAAGTATAAATTGATAAACATAAACAAGCATTCAATAATAAATCAAGAAATCGAGATAAACAAATACCAAACATTCAGATCTTCATAATAATGGCTAATACCCGAAGGTTAGCCTTCAAACGTCATAATAAATACAAAAGCAATTATTTAGCCAAGGTAAACTAATCGAGTTAACGAATGATACCAAAAACTGAACGATTACTAAAGTAAATGGAATTACACGATGTCTCCTATGGAATTGATAGCGTTGCTTGACCTCTTCTGCTCTTTTTCTCCTCTGAAAATTGACTTTTATGGTTTAGGTATCGAGAATATGATTTAGCACACTTAAAACTCGTTTCTGAGTTTCGTATTTATAGGGTCTGGAAGTCGGTTTGATACGGCGTATCTAAGGGATTGGATACGGCGTATTGGGGGTTTCTTGTAGTAGGGACCATGTTTGATATCTTTCAGAATATTCATATACTATATCTTGAATACGGCGTATTGAGTTCTTCTGGATACGGCGTATTAGACTTCATTCCTTTGTGGTATTTGGTGAGTGCAGGCACGGATACGCCGTATCTTCCTTGATGGATACGGCGTATTGGTCTCCAGGATAGTAATCTTCAAAATATCTTCATTTAAGCTCCAAAATGCGCGCCTTTTGCTAATATTCATCAAGTGCTCCATAATTACTGCAATTATCAAATATAAACGATTAAGTAACAATTCTTTCCAATAACTATACAAAATGGGTTAATAACATGGGATAAATGATGCTATAAAATAGACGTTATTTGATGTTATCAAATATCCCCCCACTTGAATCCTACTTGTCCTCGAGTAGCCTTTAGAAGTTTATAAAAATGTATCCCGAAGGATATTTTCTGTTAAATAGTTTATTTTATCTATTACAAGTACACAACCAAACACCTCATGAAATAGGAAGATGAAAACACTCAAATCACTCAACTAATCTATGTGGTAACATGCAACTAATTCGCTCAATTGCCCGGTCGTGACGAGTATTCTATCATAAGCTTGGCAAGGATACATATCTGCACCGCTAAAGACAAGGAGTAAAAGGTTTATAAAGTTAAATATGGGTTTTTTGTATGGAAAGACTTACGGTTGATCATTCTATAATCTTTCACCAGAAATACCACTCCAACAGGGCAGCTGAAGCACACATACATGGTCATAACGACAGAATAGACATGTGTGTTCGATCACATCCCCATTCGAATTTAACCAACGGTTAGGATGATGAATGATACAGGGTAGGAACCTTCTAACTTTCACCAAAAGTCATAAACCAACGAAGGCAGTCTGAGAACATTCTACATGGCCCCGTAACGATGAATAGAATGCACGCTCGATTAAATCCACGGTCGCGGTAAAACCAGCGGTATTCATTAGGTGAGAGGGAGTGAATTGTTGTTAAAATAAAAAATTAAGAAACCAATTAGGATATATAGACTTAGATCAAGTTGCTAGCTGAATTTTCTGACCGTTACCATGATAAAGATACGTCTATTACATGTCTTGATCATCAATAAAATACAACAACCTAGTTGGAGTTCCTGTAACGGTCATCTTCCAATCATATCCTAAACTTTGGCATACTATACAGGTAAGTGGCGATATCTACCACTATGTACAATAATTACATCGTCGATTTGTATCAAGAATAATCGATCTTCATGTAATTCCTTTGGTAGTTGTGATACATTATTCTTCAAACTTTCTTCTCTTTTTTTATTGCATTTTTTCTAATTTTTTGATTTTTTTTTTCTTTATTTCTCTTTTTTTTTAAACAAATATATTCGAATACTCGGAGTAGTGTCACCATCTTCACGAAAACCTTCGAAAGTTCCTTCGTTTTCGACTCACCTATTAATTGCTGATGGTAGTAAACTCTCATGAGTTTTGACTTTATATCATTCCCATTTGCAATGTGCAAATTTCCAACCGCACCAAAGATAGAAAATGACACAAGACTCGGAAAATACAAACTTTACACTTTATGCAACTAGCAACTATAAATTAAACTTAATCTAACAGGGTAGGTTAAGGTGTAAGGGTGTAACAAAACAAATAATTGATGTAGTTCCTAGAAGATTGGCTCTACGGGTTGTTCTAGTGGATCTTCACTCTAAAGATGAGAGTGGAAAATGGTTTAAACTGGAGGTTAACTAACCGGTGTAGTTAGTTAATAAACAACATGGATAGGCTTTTTGGGTGTAATCCTAAAAATTTACCAATGTAAACAAGTTACTCCAATTAAATCCATAATACTTATTATTGTGGTCTCGAGTGATATACCAAGCCAAGTTTTAAAGTCCACTACATCACCGGCACACTCATATTTTGTAAAATTTGGGTAAACATTTAGAAACAGATAGGCTAAATTCTCACAATATCTATCAAGGGTTATTGTGTGCGGGTTATGTATCAAGTAATTTTCACAAAAGTATGCTTGAAAAAAAATAATTAAATTTGAGCATAATTTAAGCATTTTAATGTGAAAAAATATGATAAGTAAACATTCTAATTCCATCCCCCACTTGAATTATACAACGTCCTCGTTGTATAGATAAAATATTAAAAAAATACGAGAATTCCCCTGATATTTGCTCGGTAGATTCTCCAATTTGTGTTTATTGAGCAAGATTGTGTGTTGAACAGCAGTCTTGAAGTTTCAAGACTCCAACACTTCAAGATCTCCTGATTTGTAAATCCTTCACCAATATTCGTCGATATTTCTTTCACGAGGTCCTGTGTAAAATAGGAAAAATGTGCATTCCTATCTTGGTACCTATGGTTAATTTAAACTAAACTAAACAAACCAAATACAAGCCAGTCTGGTGGATACGTCGTATCAGGTTAATGAATACGCCATATTGCCAAAACTAACAATAATGTTTTTAAAAGCCGTCTTGAAGTTTTAAGACTCCAACACTTCAAGATCTCTATATTTGTAAATTCTCCACCAATATTCGTCAATATTCTTTGCTTCCAAGGTCCTGTATAAAATATAGGAAAAAACGTGCATTCCTATCTTGGCACCTACGGTTAATTCAAACTAAACTAAACAAACCAAATACGAGTCAGTCTGGTGGATACGCCGTATCAGGTTAATGAATACGCCGTATTGCCAAAACTGACAATAATGTTTTTAAAGTGCAATAAAAAATAAAGACTGATAACATCCAGACAATCAATAATCCGTATGGTATAGAGCTGATACGCCGTATTGATGTTTGGGAAGACAGACTCGATAAAATTAAATAACATTCCGGGTTGTCTCCCGGGAAGCACTTTTGTTTACAGCGAAGTCTTTAAGTTAGACTTTTCTTCCATTTCTCTTTTTTTCATTCGGCTCTAGTTACCATCCATCCTTCGTCCTTTTTTTGAAAAATTTCTTGGTAGATCTGGGATATACTATCTTTATTTCTTTCCTAAATATCATATTCACATCTCCTTATAGCTAAGTATTCTTCATTAGGTCCTAGTGAATATTTTATAGCTTCAAACTTCTCGGTTTTGCAAATCTTTTTGTGAGGTCGCTTATCATCTTTATCGTTGTCTTTACGCTTTATTTTCCCCTGTCCATTCTCTTTTTTAATATCGCGTATGTCATAGGCTTTGAAGAATGAATCAGCAGCAGTGTTGGGTAGGTTTTCATATTTAGATTCCTTCCGTTCATTATTACACGAAATACTGTTATCCACATACCTCTTATTCCAATTTCCATTCATCCATGAGTGAAATATCACCTTTTGAGTTCTTCCATCTACTTTCTTATGGCTCATGAATGCCGTGTTTACGTTTGATAATAATTCAAATGGATTAGTCCCCTAGTTACCTCCTTCGTCTAACCTTTCATATTCCCTATCGTATGATTCGAGATAGAATCTACAGAAGAATTTCTCAACAAGTTCCTCCCAAGTGGTGATTTTTCCATCTCCCTCACTAATCCACCATTCTTTAGCATCATCAGCCAACGAGAGAGGAAAGACTTTCATTCGTAGTTGATGAGAATCCACGCCAGGGACGTAGATCAAATCAACCATTTTAAGCACCTTAGCAATGTGATTCACCACGTCTTCATTATACGTTCCATGATATGTGTTCTTTCGTAATTCAACTAAAAATTCCTTGTTGAGTTCAATGTTTATGTCGTTACTGGTGATAGAAAGATTTGATTCAGTTGGAGATTTTTCCATGTTATCATATAGAATTGGTTCAGCCATGACTTCTTGTAGTTCTTTCTTCAATCAACTAGCTCTGATAAGTTCTTCCTGTAACAAGGGTAAAAATATCAGCAAGATTTGCTCTGAAGAAAGAAAAAAAATTAGCACGGAAATCAAATATGAAAACTAATATTCTGATTCTGTTCTAGATGATCGATACGCCATATCCAATGGGAGTGAATACGCCGTATTAATCTTTTGAATGAATACGTTGTATTGGACAGAAAGTTGGATACGCCGTATCCAATGGAAGTGGATACGCCGTATCAGGTTATCGACCAGAACAATGTATTGAGAAAAACAATTAAATACGCAAACAATTAAACACACATATATACAAGCAAACAATTAAAGACAAATATACAAAATTTATAAAATATATAAGAATATACACTAATCTAATTTACACTACTCTTAAGGGTTAGATCTAATCTAATGTTAAAAACCAAAATATCAAATAAAAATCAAGATTAATTTTCACTCCCCGACAGTGGCGCCAAAAACTTGATGTGTCGTTGTGTGGTGTATATTTGTATGATTCAAGTTTTAAATTTATATTTTGCCGACTAAATAAAAAACAACACTTTAAGGGGCAGTGTACCCGATCAGTAGTAGTTTCGTGGTATGTAGGGTGTCGAACACTTGAAGTGAGGTTAAATCTATCAATTTAATTAATATCATGGTTATCTAATCTATGTTAATTCTATTATATATGTCAGTCCTAACCCTAATTCTAACGGGAAAATGGGGTTTTCAGCCTGAGAGACTGGCACGGTTTGGTTGGTGACTACAATCAATTCAAGGGCTAATGCATCCAAGCGTCTTCAATACCTTTTTCTGACTCAGTGCGTACAAGACATGTTTATTACACCTCGGTTAGGTTCATCGTCGCCCCATCTCAGTTAAACTCACCAAAACCGCCCATTGATCCATCTCAGATCAAATCATAAAAATAATAATGAGTCTCACATTATTATGTTATGCAATAAACAGTTTGTAAACACCAAACCAAAACAATAAGAAGTAACCAAGCCATAACCATCACATTGTCCAAAATCCAAGGGCGTCTGAGGACCTATAATACTAGCAGCAATAACAAACAGTATCGGACAAGGCAAGCAGAAGAAACCATAAGCAGACCAGTAGGAACCATAAAGCCTATCAGCAGGAATGATATAACCAGTAGTAACTCATAACCACCAGTATGAATCAGAATATACAACCAGTAGGAACCGTATAAGCACCAGGAGGAACCATCGTAAGACCAGTAGTAACCGAGAAGACAATCAGCAAGTACATGCAGAAACAGCAAGAACCAAGTGACCAGTAGGAATTACCGAGTGTGACCAGAACAAATGAATATGCTTACATGTACTCAGACTCAGCCCAGCAAGAAATATGGGAAGAATACAATTCCTATAAATCTGGTATATTCCACAAATCACTCCATAAAGTCAGGAAGTAATTTTGGGAAAATATACAATCCCTAACAATCAGGGATTTATATTAAAACATATCCTTTCCCTACCACCGACTAATCATCATAATGCTTCCAAATATGTGAATCATAACAATCTGCCATAAATCATGTAGAGCCCACGTACATGTGTATGGGACTAGCAGATACTAACACATATACACACAGACGCAGCCATCTATTGTCAGAACCATACACACTCATCCTTTTAACAAATTGTTGAGACTTTTCTTTTTAAACCTGCTGTTTTCTTTGTAACTATGACCACCTGTGCTGTTATTCATATCGTCTACACCAGAAGACCATAAAGTAGATAAACTAAAACAGCATAAACAAACATATAACTCATACAGACGAACGCCAACGCATTAAAAGTGTCACCAAAATTCATACCAAAAATCTGTCACAAAACTCATCTTCTTCCCCTTTTTTTTTTTTTTGTTGTTTTTTTCCCCATTGCTTTAGCAACACATGATTGTCACTGTTCTATTGCTTCATCAGCTCACACATAGCCTGTTCGAAACCTGTCATTACATCTGCCCATATCATCAGCGACACTTTTTCTGTAGCAAAGTTGTCGCTAATTCATGGATCCTGCGTTTCGAACAAGAATGAAGCATAATAACTTATGAATTCAGTCAGCAGATCAGATCATCAATTTAGAAGCCTTCATGTGTCATTACTGCTGTTGCCTTTAAACAAATTAGGGTTTGCATAAAAACCCTAATTGCTCAATATGCCTTTTTATTAAAAATAATAGAAAAATAATTTTACATGAAAACCTTATCAACCCTAGATCCAGAGCCACGAGGCTCTGATACCAATTGTAGGATCCAAGATTCTAGGGTCTCACTGTGGGGTTATATAACAATGAATGATAAGCACAACGGGAACTATAAAAGAACAGAACACAATATGCTTACTAATAAGGTTTCTAATAGGTTTTCTTTATTAAAACCAACAATAAAGATACTAACTACTATTACTAACACTACACTTACGCTTCTATTGCAGTTTCTTAGACTCTCATTGGAGAAGTCTGCTATGAAAGGATGGATTGTAACCTAGACGCCTATCCTTTTTATATAGTAGAGGATGGTTACAAACCCTAGCTTACTAACAAAGCTAACTATTACATATTTGGTCCTTTATTGTTTCTTCTTTCTTCATTTCGTCTAATAGGTTTTGTAATCTTCAAATATATAATTCCTAACAAACTAGCTCTGATAAGTTCTTCCTGTAACAAGGGTAAAAATATCAGCAAGATTTGCTCTGAAGAAAGAAAAAAAATTAGCACGGAAATCAAATATGAAAACTAATATTCTGATTCTGTTCTAGATGATCGATACGCCATATCCAATGGGAGTGAATACGCCGTATTAATCTTTTGGAATGAATACACAGTATTAGACCGTAAGTTGGATACGTCATATCCAATGGAAGTGGATACGCCGTATCAGGTTATCGACTAGAACAGTGTATTGAGAAAAACAATTAAATACGCAAACAATTAAACACACATATATACAAGCAAACAATTAAAGACAAATATACAAAATTTACAAAATATACAAGAATATACACTAATCTAAATTACACTACTCCTAAGGGTTAGATCTAATCTAATGTTAAAAACCAAAATATCAAATAAAAATCAAGATTAATTTTCACTCCCCGGCAGTGGCGCCAAAAACTTGATGTGTCGTTGTGTGGTGTATATTTTTATGATTCAAGTTTTAAATTTATATTTTGCCAACTAAATAAAAAACAACACTTTAACAGGCAGTGTACCCGATCGGTAGTAGTTTCGTGGTACGTAGGGTGTCGAACACTTGAAGTGAGGTTAAATCTATCAATTTAATTAATATCTTGGTTATCTAATCTATGTTAATTCTATTCTATTCTAAACCTATGTCAGTCCTAATCCTAATTCTAACGGGAAAAGGGGGTTTTCAGCCTGAGAGACTGGCACGATTTGGTTGGTGACTACAATCAATTCAAGGCACTTTAACCCACGCAAGCAAATTAACAAAAGATAAAAGAGCGGTCGAGCCAAATATAAGAAAACTATATTAACCATTATTAATCCGATTAGAAAGTTGGTTTGTTTATTAAGTGCAATGATTTCTTCTCTCGAGGCGGTATATCATTCTTAAGACTTAGGCGTTACATCATCCTAAGACCTAGACACATTAATTATGTGATGACATCAAATAACATACATTTTATAGCATCATTTATTCCATGTAATTAACCCATATTGTATAATTATTGCAAAGAATTGTTACTTAATCGTTTATATTTGAGAATTGCAGTAATTAAGGAGTACTTGGTGAAAGTTAACAAAAGGCGCGCATTCTGGAGCTTAAAAGAAGATATTTTGAAGATTACTATTCTGAAGACCAATACGCCGTATCCATCAAAAAGATACGGCGTATCCGTGCCTGAACTCACCAGAGACCACGAAAGAAACAAGCCCAATACGCCATATCCAGAAGAAGGTTATACGCCGTATCGAAGATATAGTATATGAGATTCTAGAAGATATCAATCGTGGTCCCTACTCCAAGAAACCCCCAATACGCCGTATCCAATCCCTTGGATACGCCATATCAAGACCGACTCCAGACAGTATAAATAGAAAACTCAAAAACGAGTTTTAAGGGAGCTAAATTGTATTCTCGATACCTAAACCATAAAAGTCAATTTTCAAAGGCAAAGAAGAGCAGAAGAGGTTGTGCAAAGCTATCCATTACATAGGAGACACGTGTAGTTTACTTTGGCTAAATAATTACTCTTTTTATTATTATGACGTTTAAAGGCTAATACCTTCGGGTATTAGCCATTATTATGAAGATATGAATGTTTGGTATTGTTTATCTCGATTTCTTGATTTCTCGTTGAATGCTTGTTTA
>BQNB010045198.1:0-36007 GCA_026074375.1 Tanacetum coccineum
CGTTGAACCCGACTAGCCTATTACAATACAAGACCTAGTTTGTCTTTATAAGACCGATAACATTCTTGTTTGACTTAATATAATTAAGGCTAACACTGCTGAAAGATTACAACTGCTAAAAGAGTTTCTACTGTCAGAAGGATAAAGACTAGAGAAAGGATAAAGATGAAGATTGTTTATCAAGATTACTTACGGGATAAGAATGAGATATTTTTATAAAAGATTCGTATAAGTTATTTGTTTAGAAGATCATGATAACTTAGGAAAATATTATAAGCCTGTTAGGACTCCAATTAGAAGATGCTGAAGGTACTGAATGTCTGCCAAATGCTACAATTTTTAAACAGCTGACACTCATGGGGTATGAAAATCTTACACAAAAGCTTACATTCTATAAAGCTTATTTTTTCATCCTAATGGAAATTTCTTATCCATACAATTCTGCAATGCCTTAGTGCTAAGACTACAGCTTGGAATGAATTAGTAGCACTATGGCATCTTCTATCATCTGTCTTGCTACAAACCAAAAATTTAACTTTTCCAAGTATATTTTTGATAATATAATGAAGAACTTGGAGGGTGGCGTTAAATTTCTTATGTATCCAAGGTTTGTACAAGTGTTCATGGACAAACAAGTTAAAGGAATGTCCAAACATAAAGGGATTTATGATACACCTTCCCATACAAAGAAGATTTTTGCTAATATGAAGAGGGAAGGAAAAGGTTTCTCTAGGAGAATCACCCCTCTATTTCAAACTATAATAGTTCAATCTCCAAAGGACATGGGTGAAGATTCAGCTGCTCCTACTGATTCCTATTCCACAGCCATTATTACTCAACCATCATCATCTAAGCCTCAAAATAAAAAGTCCAGAAGGAAATAGAGGAAGGACAGTGATCCTATAGAGCCTATCCCTGATGAGGCTACTAATGAGGAACCTATATCTACCCCTTCTTGTGATCCACCTCAAAGTGGTAAGGATAGATTGCAACTTACTAGGATGATGAGTTTATGTACCAAACTTCAAAAGCAGGTTCTTGATTTGGAGGAATCAAAGACTGCTCAAGCAAAGGAGATTGCTAGTTTAAAGAAGAGAGTTAAGCAGTTGGAAAAGAGAAGGAAGTCAAGAACTTTAAGGCTCAAAAGGTCAAGGAAGGTTGGTTTAGCTAGTTGGGTAGAATCGTCTAATGATATTAGTTTGGGTACTCGAGACGATGCATCCAAACAGGGGAGGAAAATAGCTGATCTTGATGAGGATGCAGAGGTGACCTTGATTGATGAGACTTAAGGGAGAAATGATGAAGATTTGATGTTTGATACTGATGTTCTTAATGGTGATGAGGTGTTTGAAGAGCCTATAGTTAATGCTGGGTTGATATGGCTGAAAAGGATGTTAGTACTGCTGATCCAGTTACTACTGCTGGTGAAGTAGTTACTACTGCTAATGTTGTAGTTAGAACTGCTGAAGTTACTACTGACAGTACTACAACAACTGTTGATGACTTGACCCTAGCTCAGACTTTAATAGAGATCAAAGCTGCAAAACCCAAGGCTATAGGGGTTATAGTTCAATAACCAAGTGATTTTCAAAAACAAATTTCACCTTTACAAATCCATCAAACTTCCCAGGCTAAGACAAAGCAAGGCAAAAATGGTTGAGCTGAAAAAAACTTTGAAGAAGAAAGATCGATATGTTTGATAAGGTGGTTGCTCAAAAATTCAAGTATTAGAGTTTGAATTTGGAAAGAAGAAGAGAAGCTTGACAATACAAAGAGAAGAAGATGCAAACACTTGTGAATGGGATGATGTTCAAGCTTATGATGGATGAGTATGAGTAGGCTGTAAGATTACAGCAGAAGAGCAAAGGATAATTGACTATGAAGAAAAAGTCAAGATTGTTTGTGGAGCTATGAATAAAAGAAGAAGAATTTTTGCAAGACTTAAGCAGAAGAGCAGAGAAGTAAAACCACCAACTAAGGTCAAAGAGAAATACAATGTTAATTATCTCCAAAAACATGGCTGGATACAAGCACACTCAATTGAAGACCAAAAGCTTTGAGGATATTCAGATGTTATTTGACAAAGAAATGAAAAGAGTAAACATATTTGTAGACATGGATACATAGTTAGTAAAAGGCAGTGAGACAAGAACAATAGGAAGTTCTAAAAGAGCAGGAGAAGAACTTGAATCTAAAAATTTAAAGAAGCAGAAGTTAGATGAGAATGTAGAAGCTGAAGTAGATGATCATCAAGAAGAAGCAGAGATGCAAAAGTATATAGAGATAGTTCCTGATGATGAGGTAGCAATTGATGCTATACCTCTAGCCACTAAGCCTCCAAACAGTATTGACTGGAAAATCATCAAAGAAGGAAAGATGGGTTACTTTCAAATCATAAGAGTTGATGGAAGTTCAAATAGGTACTCATCAATGATTACGATGCTTTAGAATATTGACAGAGAAGACTTGGAAACTCTCTGGAAGTTGGTTAAAGCTAAGCATGGGCTAACAAGGCCAGAGGAGGCATATGAAAGAGCGTTACGGGGTGATCTGAAAGTGATGTTTGAACCTGATGTAGAAAGTGAAGTGTGGAGGAATCTACATGGACACAAAGTGACAGTTTGGAAGCTATTTTATTCAAGTGGAGTACATTTTGTGAGGTTTCAAAATATGCATATCTTTATGCTGGTAGAAAAGAGATATCCACTTACACCTGCAACAATCACAGAAATGCTCAACAAGAAGCTTTAAGCTGACCATTAGAATGAAATGTGTTATCAACTTCTTAAGCTCATGACAAAACAGGTCAAGAATCTTGGAAGTGTTTGAATGCATACTCCTGGTGAAGATAAAGCTTTCAATCAAGAAACTTAAAGATTCAGAAGATGAACATCAAGTTTAGGGGAGGATTGTTAGGATTAAAAGACTTTTTGAAGCTGTTTGGAAGTTACTGCTACTAAGGTTAGAGTTACTGCTGCTAAGTATAACTTAGTGCTGTTAGTGATATTAGTGAAAAATATGTTAAGTAGTTAGTACGCAGTTATACTGCTAGTAATATTATTTACTACTACTAATGGAAGTTAAGACTGCTCAGAGACTTAAAAGAAATACTACTAAGTAGTTAATACTGCTAGTATAAAAGTTACTACTATTAGTGTAACTTAGTACTGCTAGTATATGTTAATACTGCTTGAGTAAAGTTACAACTGTTAGCATAAAGTTAGTACTGCTAGTGTAACTTAGTACTGCTAATGAAGAATGAAGAAAATATTCTAAGTAGTTACTACTGCTTGTACAAAGTTAGTGCTGCTGGTATAAAAGTTACTACTGCTGGTTACAACTGCTGAAAGATTACAACTACTAGAAGAGTTTCTACTGTCAGAAGGATAAACACAAGAGAAAGGATAAATATGAAGTTTGTTTATCAAGATTACTTACGGGATAAGTATGTGATATTTTTGTAAAATATTCGTATAAGTTATTTGTTTAGAAGATCATGATAACTTAGGAAAGTATTGTAAGCCTTGTAGGACTCCTTGGTGTATAAAAGGAGCTCCTAGGGCATAATGTTTAAATAATTTAGATATCTAGAAAAGTGTTATTCGTAGCTTCAAGGTTTTGTAACCCTAACACTATTAAGAGTGTTTGTATTATATTGAGGATGAAAGTTTGGTAAACTGTTTTGTTATTAATCTTTTTCATTACTGTTTCATTGAAATTCTTCTTAGTATCATTGACTAGATTCCACATAGTCTTTGATATTTACAATCAAAGTTTCTATCATAGTTATTTTGAATTTATTTAATACAACTTAGGCTTATACAAGCTAAGCAAGATCTATTCTATTGGGAACAACAGAGACATTATTTGTATGGAACGAAGTGTGTGGTTTTCACCGATCACAAGAGCCTACAATATACTTGAATCAGAAAGAGCTAAAATTAAGACAACGGTGATTGATTGAGTTGTTAAGTGATTATGATTGTGAGATTCGGTATCATCCTGGAAAAACGAATGTTGTGGCTGACGCCTTGAGTCGGAAGGAAAGGAATAAGCCATTACGTGTTCGAGCTTTGATGATGACTGTTCACAATGATCTACCTAAGCAGATTCGTGAAGCTCAAGAGGAAGCGATGAAAAGGGAGAATGTGAAAGCAGAAAAATTGGAAATTAAGCAAATATTCGAGTTTCGCCCTGATGGAACACGTTGTTTTGGAAATCATGTTTGGTTGCCGTGATTCGGTGGATTGAGAGATTTGGTTATGCATGAGTCACATAAGTCTAAGTATTCTATCCATCTGGGATCGAGAAAGATGTATCAAGATTTGAAGTCGTTGTACTGGTAGCCGAATATGAAAGCGGATATTGCCACATACGTTAGCAAGTGTCTGACTTGTGTGAAGGTTAAAGCTGAGCATCAGAAACCATCTGGACTGCTGCAACAACCCGAGATTCCAGTATGGAAGTGGGAAATGATTACTATAGATTTTGTGAATGGATTGCCAAGGATGCCGAGTGGGTATGATACGATTTGGGTTATTGTCTACCGACTGACCAAATCAGCTCATTTCCTACCAATGAAGAAAATGGATAGTATGAAGAAGCTCACGTGACTTTACTTGAAGGAGATAGTGTGTAGGCATGGTGTTCCTGTTTTGATCATTTCAGATTGAGATAGCCATTTTACATCAAGATTCTGGAGATTGCTTCAGGAAGCGTTGGGGACGAATTTGGATATGAGTACTGCTTACCACCCTCAAACGGATGGTCAAAGCGATAGGACTATACAAATGCTAGAAGATATGTTGCGTGCCTATGTGATTAACTTTGGAAGTAGTTGAGATCGCCATCTGCCATTGGTGGAGTTCTCATACAACAATAGTTATCACGTAAGCATTAAGGTTGCACCATATGAGGCTTTGTATAGACAAAAATGTAGATCACATGTATGCTGGAGTGAGGTTGGGATACCAACTCACCGGTCTAGAATTGATCCATGATACGATCGAGAAGATTGTCCAGATTAAGAACTGTTTGTTAACCGCCCGTAGTCGCCAGAAGAGTTATGCAAATAGAAGGCCTAAGCCATTGGAATTTGAAGTCAGTGATATGGTATTGCTTAAGGTTTCGCCATGGAAGGGCGTTGTGCGTTTTTGGAAAGCACGGAAAGTTAAGTCCACGTTATATTGAGCCATTCAAGATTCTAGCTAGAGTTGGTCCTGTAGCTTATACGTTAGAGTTACCTGCAGAGTTGAAGGGGATTCATAGTACTTTTCATTTTAAATCTTAATAAATGTCTAGCGAAAGGTGACATTGTTGTTCCAATGGATGAGATTCAAATTGATGATAAGTTACATATGATTGAAGAGACAGTGGAAGTTATTGATAGAGAGGTCAACCGACTTAAGCAAAGTAGGATACCCATAGTTAAAGTTCGTTGGAATTCGCAAAGAGTCCAAAATTTACTTGGAAACGTGAGTATCAAATTAAGAAAACGTACCCTCATCTCTTTTCAAGTTAGGACGAAGCGAGGAAAGTGGATAAGTTGAGCTGAGCACCGGGACGGCGCTCCCTAAAGGAGGGGAGAATGTAACAACCCGAGTTTCAGGTCAACGTTTATCCCGAGTTACGATAATTATTTTTTCTACGTAAATAGTTATAGTCGTTTATTCTATATAAGGTTTGATGAGGATTTCCATTATATGGTAATTTCAATCTGTGATTTAGTTTCTATTTGTTTTTAACGTCTAAGAAAGTTAGAAAATTTTATATTGTTGCCCCGAGAGCGTGAATATGTTATTTTTGTATTTTACGACGTTTCCCCGATTTTTCATAAAAACTGTGTCTAAAAGTCGTGTTTTACGTGGTTTAACGTTTTATTAAATGTTTTAAAGTAAAATTAGTGGGATGGATTTAAAATATTTACTAACGTGGTGTGACCCGAGCTTGTTGGCCGACTTTATTAATAAAAGAAACCATTTTGTACTAGTTTTAAAAGGACATAAAGAATGGAGGGACTAAACGTGTCAAATTGCCAAACCTTCTCCCTATAAAAGGAAGCTGATTCGCTAGAATCTATATATACGTAATAATAAAATATATAATATGATGAAAAATTACCAAACTACCCTTGAGGACAAAGGTAAAAAGGAAAATCTTCACAAATATATATAATATAATACGTATATAAACCGGGAAGTATGATTCTCGGGTCGTTATCCCCAACGATTTGTGAAATTGAAACCACGTTTGATGTTCGGACAATGATTTGAATTGAAGACAAAGATTGATTTGATTAACTACTTTTAAAAATTAAAATAAACAAATTATAACAATTAAGCACGAGGACAAATAACGGGAAACCAAATTTTAACTAAAAACGCAAAACGGGACCCCTAAACGGAGGTCAAAAACCCTAAATTTCTAAAATTAAACCTAACTTAAAATTTTCTTTTTAAATGGACTCTATTTGACTAAAAAGTAAGTTTAAAGAAAACTAGAACAAAAACAGAGTTGAAATGAGCTTTAAAACACGAAAAACGAGGAACGGAACAAATACGTTCTTTTAAAAATCGAATTTTTGCAAAAATTAGACCTACGAGAAGCAAACTAATTTTGCCTATAAACTTTTGAATAAAAAAAGAAAATTTTCTAAAAAAGATTTATATTTTTTGATTATTTTTCTATTTTTTATGATTTTTTAAAGTTTTTAATAAAAATAAATGTTTAAAAATACTAAACTATCTATAAAAATTCTAGAAAAAATACAGAAAATAGCTTATACTAATTAGATCCTAGAAAAAATAAGCTTGAGATCACAGCTTATCGAATAAGCCACGAAATAAGCTAAAACAGCTTATAAAGCTTATAAGGGAAAAACGTGTATAAAGAATTAATGTTGCAAGGTTATAACGAAAAAGACCCCAGGGCGCAGTGGTAGTGAGTGTGGTGTGTGTGTTATAAAAGGGTTGAAAGTGTTGAGGTCGGGGGTTCGAGTCTTGCTCACCCCCGATTTCCACTTTCCCCTTTTTTTTGAAAAACTTATAAAAGCAAAGTTATTAAGCACCTAAAAATAAGCATTTTTAATAAAAGAAACTTTTTATGAAAAGCCCTAAATAAGCTAGAAAACGGCTGAAAAGCAAGCAATACTACTTAACTCATTTTTTTTGCTTTTCTTAAACTAAATAAGCTATAATACTAAATAAGCTAAAGCTTATGACTAATTAAGATACTAATAAGCTAATTCTAACCTAAAGAGCTAATTGAACAAGAATAAGCACACAGAATAATCCATAAGCTAGTAATTCAAAATAAGCACTTATGAAAAAACACTTAAAACCAAACAGTCCCTTAGCTCACTTTGAGCTTAAAATTAAGCAACTAAACAAGAACTTTAATGAATGGGACTTGGTTTTTCTGAAAGACTAGCTAAAAGTCTTCTTGAAAAAGCTTTTTAAATCAACTTTTGAAAACTAGAGCTTATTGAAAAAGGTGATTGAAAACAGCTTGTACAACTCAGATCCTGCTGAGTTTATTTTTTTGGTTTTCAGAAAGACAAAAAGCCATTTTACAGCTTAAATTCAGATTAGCAAATGAGATTAATTTGAAAAAGCAATTTGAAAAAGTTGATTAATGACCTAAGGACAGCTTAAACTATGAAATTCAAATCCTAAGAGTGACTAAAACCTACTGAAAATCAAACTACAAAATGACTATATGCCCTTATTAGCTACTGATGCAGTAAGCAAGCAAAATGACCAAATCCTAACTCCAATTCAATGCAGTTATAATAACACTCATTCTAACACTTTTTAAAATCACACTAAGAGCAACTAAGGCCAATTCACTTACTGAAGAAGATTAAACTTAATAATGCAAGATAAACTTAACAGATTTGAGTTTGTTTTAACTAGCTTATGAAAAACATGATTAACTCTAAACTAACTCATAAAACCTACTCTAGCAACCTTAGATTAGAGATTAAAATTAATTTCCAAAGACCAATTGGCCACTAGCAGTTTTAACTTATGGTTAAATCTGCTATGCCAAACACCCCTTTAACATTACTCATATCCATATTAGCTTATTAAAATGAAATTAAAAGCTCAAATTCTAAATACCAGATAATAAGCAGTTTATGACCAACCTAATGAGCAATCCTAAGCAGACAAAAAGCCAAACTAATAAGCTATAAGCTAAACTATTATTTTTGGATTTTTAGTATTTTAAAAGACAAAATTAAGAAAGCTAATATCTATGCTACTGAATTTAAAGACAGAATATCCCTAAATACTTAATTAAGCATATTGAAACAATAATAAGCACAAATAAGCAAACAATTAAGCTAAATAAGCGAAACTATACTAGAAATTTAAGACAGGAAAGCTTAACTGAATACTTACTAGAACCTTAGCTAAACAAAGGTTATTAATAGCTCAATTAAGCAATCTACAAGCTCTGGCTTATTGTAAATAAGCCAGTAAAAGTCCATATGAGCTCTTCCAAAGCAAGCTCATCTTCCAAAAGCTCAAAAATCCAAATAGCCAAGGTCTTTAAGCTGTTTTTAGAGTTACAGTAGATTAGGTACTTATTAAAACTCAAATCCAAGCTTATAGACTTGGATGAGCTAGAATGAGCTTATTATGAGCTTATGAAACAGTAGCATACACATTTGATAGTATTAAGAGCTTATAAGTGAAAAACAGATTATAAAAACTAAATGATGATTTTATTAAAACTTAAAACGGATTACAATGCTTTGGAAATTGAAAGTTACAAAAGTTTAAAGAGAAAAATTACATTTAAAACTGAAAATTACATAAGCTAATGAAAACTAAAAGTTTTTAGGAAAAAGGAAGATGATCATGTGAGAGTGAAGGAGTCCTTTTATAGCTGCCAGGAGAAGCTTCTAGGTCCAAAGTTTGTTACACGATCCCATCAATCCTGGCTCTTCATTCCTTCAATCATTTGATGCTCAATATCTACCGTTGGATTAGATTGAGGGGCACACGGATTGCCAACGTGGCATCCGTGTGTCAGAGGCCTTTGTGCTTCTTTTAGGCATGATTTAGTGTAAAAACCCCATTCCTTGTGTGCTTTCTTCAATCCACGCGTGTCATTCTCTTTTGGGAATTGACCAATAGGAGCTTCTTGTGACGTCAAACTCTGCCAACATGTACCTTATCACTTGAATTGCTATGCCACGTAGCCAATTTGAATTACCCCTTTGTTTTGACTCGAGGTTAAACGGAGACGATGGTTGAACAGTAGAAACCACTTTTCCCGCGTAACTTTCTTTTATAAAAAGGGGGTTTGACTTTTTTTGATTTACCCGGGTCGTTATAACTCCGGGCTTATAAGGGATTGGGCCACGGGATGTGTTTGGGCTCAAGCTTGGATTTGTTATAAGGAGTTAACACCGTTAGGGTTTAGGGATTATTTTTGTAATTTGGTAAATATGAGGGACTGATTTGGTAATTTTGGATTTTGTCTTTTTGTGTTGACCATGTTTGACTGAAGGTTGACTTGAGTTGACCACTGTTGACTTTTGATAGCATTCTCCCGGCTCTTTGTGTACTCTTCCGTTTCCCGTGTTCGTGTTTGTCCGGTTTTAACCGTTTTCTTGAGATTTTTGCAATATCCGTACCTACACAATCACAAAGACAAAACAAGCAATATTCAAGCATTTTAAGCATAATTTTGTCTTTTTAGGGCCATTTTTGATATAAAACGGATATGTGTTTTCACACATATCAAAATTCCCCAAACTAAGCGATTGCGTGTCCTCACGCAATATTATATGCTTTATAACCAAATACCTCAAAACTTTCCCAACTAAACCTTTGAAAAGTAGCAAAGACTTTTGTGGGAAAAATTAAGAAATCACAAGTTATAAAACACCCTATTTTCCCATTTTTCTAAAACTTTTTCATTTTTTTATAGATATAAACTAATAATATTTCGACTTTCATTATTTCCATAACTATTAGGGATCATAGAACAAGATGCATTTCGATCCGAGAATGCCCCAAAAAGGATAAATTCATCGTCCCCGATTTTTCACTTATCCAAACCAAGCTTAAAACAAAATCATAGCTAAATATCAGTAAAGATGCTAACACTACTCATATTTGCAACTTGTGAACTTTTCACTCCCGACATTTATTATATCTTAAGTGAGTGTGCTATTATGAATTTCAACCATGGATCAACTTTTTGCAACATACTATGCTTCACGTTCCACCTTAGAATAATGAGTTTGAAGGCGAGATCATCCCATGTAGCGACTTTCGTCTCGGCACATCCCAACCTTGCGGCTAAGTGACCAGGCTTTTGACACCCCACAGAGACTAGTATCGGGACTCACGGACCTTAGGTTTCAAAAACTCTCAGGTTTCCCAGATATTCATAGCTTATAAAATAGAATAGTCAAAGTGCAAAAGCATATTTGAATTTAACAAAAAGAAATCAATTTATTAATTCAAACTTAATTATTTAGACATTTATGCAATTGTAACCCTCGACCTTTTAGAAGGCTGCAACATCGGTTGTGAGCCGGCAAGATGCAGCAAACTTTTATCAATTCTGGATTTTGTATTCTTACTGGGCTTTCTTTAGAAGACTACCACATCGGTTGTGAGCCGGCAAGAGGTAGTAAACTTTTATCAGCCCACAGCTTTTATTATAATATTTTTAATCATTTTCTTTATCATCATATATATTTTTTTCATTTTTTTTTACTTTATATAGAGAAGACTTCTTTTTGAAAAATTCAAGTATAAATTTGAACTAAGACTAAAATTTTGCTATATATTACAATAAAAAAATCAAAAAAAAAAAAAAAAATTGTTGATTTAAGTTTATCTCCAAAATCTGCAACGTTTATTAATACGGTTAAGAGTTATGGAGATAAAAAGCAACAAGTTACATACATGAGTCTTAAGATTTCCAATAATTCTTGTTTTAGCATCCTACTCAATATTAAAACTCTATCTTTTTGCGTTCTTTCGGAATTCTCGCGAACGCTTTAGCCTAAAGTTAAGGATACAAGCTAGAGCTCAACACGCTCTGATCGGCGTCAAAATTTTACTCTTATTCTATCCAGAGGGCTCATATAATAATTAAAGTCTAATTGTGACAAAACACTTATTTTATTTTTGAAAATTTTAAAATTTTTCATATTTTTTGAAAATTTTGGTGGGAAAACGGGGTACGTGAGAACAACGGGTAAAAGTAGGCAAGATCATATCGAAGATATACTACCCCATACTAAAATCAAACATTGTCCTCAATGTTTCCTAGCCTAAGACTTAAAAACCCATACTAGAACTCAAAAAGGTCGAATGCATAACTCAAACATGAAGAAAGTATCACAAAAATCTTTAGCCGTTTATTAAGTGTGCTATAAGATAAATGTTAGACGATAATAATCTTTAGGATATCGGATTTCCCCAAACTAATGGCAAGCAAAGGCTAGGAAGCTCGAGTGGACCGGGACAAAACACCGAACATGAGAGTCTTCAGAAAAGTTGGGTTAATCCTGCAAACAATCACAAGTACAAACAACAAACACAAAGAACGGAAGAGTACAAGCCTCCTCACAACACATTAGAAACTAGAAAGAAAATAGAAAATGGATAAGCATGGGGTGCCTCCCACGAAGCGCTTTATTTTTGGTAACCGAGTCACATAGCTTGACTCGATCCCTGAATTCATTCGTCCTTAGGGAAAGTCTGGAGATCCGGGACAACCATGGTTGGTGTGTCCCCTCTAAAGTAGTGCTTAAGTCGGTGGCAATTCACTTTGAAGTTTGATCCGTCATAGTGAGATAATTTTGTAGTGCCATATGGAAAAACTTTGGTTATGGTGAAAGGGTCGGACCATCGGGTTTTAAGCTTTCCTGAGAATATCTTTAGACGAGAGTTGAAAAGCAAGACTTGATCACCAACATTGAAAATGCGGTTTTTGATCTTTGAGTCATGAAGCTTCTTCGTCCTCTCCTTATAAATCAAAGAATTCTCGTATGCTTGATCATGAAGCTCATTAAGTTCATTAAGTTGTAGCTTATGGTGATCGCCCACAGTTTTAAGATCGAAATTAGCATGTTTTAATGCCCAATACGCTCTATGCTCTAATTCTATAGGTAGATGACACAGCTTTCCATACACGATCTTGTAAGGCGTACAACCAATTGGTGTCTTATAAGCGGTACGAAATGCCCATAGTGCGTACATCAGCTATCGGACCATGTGGCACGGTTTTCTCAAAACTGTTCTCTCTAAATACATTTTAACCCACGAATTTGGAAACCTCGACTGACCACTCGTTTTACAGGTGGGGTAAGCGGTAGAAAAGAAGATGAGTGACCCATTACTTAGACATTACTTAAGACAAAAATTTGTCATATACAGAAATATGTCCTCGGATCGCTTATAATAGCTCTATAGTGGACCGATGGGCAAAAGAGATTTCAAAAACTTACTACAACTCTAGCATCGTTAGTGGGGAGCGCCTTGGCTTCAACCCATTTGGATAGGTAATCAATTGCTACGAGTATGTACTTATTTCCTCTAGATAACGGAAATGGTCCCATAAAGTCTATTCCCCAGACATCAAATATTTCACACACTTGGATGGAGTTTTGTGGCATCTCATAATGTTGTGAATTTTTTCCCTGACGCTGGCAATGAGTCACAGTTTTTGACTAACTCAATGGGCATCTTTGTAGGATTGTGGGCCATATAAATATCCCTGTGTCAAAAACCTTTTTGGAGGTGTAGTTGGATCGTAATGTCCCCGGTGGTGTTCCACTATTGGCAAGCTGTGAGGATGTCGAAGCTTCTTGGCCTGAATGATGAAACACATCGCCGGATCACTCTGATCTGCAATGGTTTTGAATAGAAAAGGTTCTGTCCCAAAAATAGTGTTTGGGCATCTTTGAAAGATTGTTTTTCTGGTGAGTTGGACATTCCTTTGACAATGAAGTTCCCTAGTGGTAATTTGCATTATCGGCAAACCACAGGGGTACTTGGGTTTACCACGAGAAGTCACCTATTTAGGTTTCTAGAGGGAAATTTTTGTTTATTTCTTTCGGATCGTGAACATTTTCATACGGTTTTTCTAATTAGGGAAAGATGATTCGGAAGCGTAGTTTCTCCTCCCTTCGTATCAATTACTTTAAAATCGAATTCCTGAAGAAGGAGAACCCATCGTAGCAATCGTGCTTTGGCATCTTTCTTAGCAAATAGGTACTTAAGGGCGGAATGGTCCGTATACACTATGCTTTTATTCATGATGAGGTATGACCGGAATTTTTCGAAAGCGTACACCACAGCTAACATTTCCTTTTCCGTTGTGGTGTAGTTCGATTCCGCCTCGGTCATTGTTTTGCTTGCATAATGTATAGGCCTAAAGTGTTTCTCAATTCGTTGCCCCAGAACCGCACCTATGGCATAGTCGCTAGCATCGCACATAAGCTCAAAGGGCTGGTCCCAGTTGGGGGCAATCAGAATTGGAGCTTCGGTTAATTTCTTCTTTAAGGTCTGAAAAGCTTGAATGCATTCCTCTGAGAAAATAAAAGGAGTGTTTTTCTCAAGGAGATGTGTCATGGGTCGAGAAATCTTTGAAAAGTCCTTGATAAATCTACGGTAAAAACCTGCATGTCCGAGAAAACTCCTAATACCTTTGACGGTAGTTGGGTGAGGTAATTTAGCAATGACGTCTATTTTGGCTTTGTCGACTTCTATTCCTTTCTTTGAAATTTTGTGTCCAAGTACGATGCCTTCTTTTACCATAAAATGGTTTTTTCCCAATTTAGAGCTAAGTTAGTGTCTTCACACCGTTTAAGCATCTTTTCTAAATTGGAAAGGCATGTAGAAAAAGAATTTCTGAAAACTGAAAAGTCATCCATGAAAACTTCCATTGTCTTTTCAATCATATCATGGAATATGGCCATCATACACCTCTGGAACGTGCCTGGTGCATTGCATAAACCAAAAGGCATGCGGCGATAAGCAAACGTTCCGTATGGGCAGGTGAATGTGGTCTTTTCCTGATCTTTCGGATCGATTGGTATTTGAAAATAACCTGAGAAACCATCAAGGAAACAATAGTATTCATTTCCTGCGAGTCTCTCAAGCATTTGATCCATAAACGGCAAAGGGAAATGGTCTTTTCGGGTGGCTTCGTTCAACTTGCGATAATCAATACAAACTCTCCATCCCGTTACAAGTCTAGTCGGTACTAACTCATTTTCATCATTGGTCACTACGGTCATCCCTCCTTTCTTTGGCACACAGTGCACTGGGCTCACCCAAGGACTATCCGAGATTGGGTAAATCAATCCAGCGTCAAGAAGTTTTTCAACCTCTTTCTTAATGACATCATGGATCTTTGGATTAACCCTTCTCTGATGTTGGACCGCTGGTTCATAGTCTTCTTCCATTAGAATTTTATGAGAACAAAATTCTGGGTTAATACCCTTAATGTCGGAAAGTTTCCAAGCAATTGCTTGCTTTCGTGACTTTAGAACCTTTATGAGAGCGGTCTTTTCATCGACACTCAAATCTTTGGCAATTATGACCGGCAACTTGTTGTTGTCTTCCAAAAATGCATATTCGAGATGAGGCGGTAAGTCCTTAAGTTCAACCTCAGGAGGTTCATCAACTGAAGTTTTGGCTTCACAAATTTTAAGTTCCTTTATGATTTCTGGCAAATAATTTTCTTGGTTCGGCGGTGGTGAAGGATCACTGTTAAGGAGTGCTTCGAGAATAAGAATGTCCCCTTCTGGGTCATAATAGGATTCATTAACTTCCGGTGAAGTTGGATCGTCGGCTAGAGCAAGAAAAGCATCGGCTTCTTCTAGAAGTAGAAAATCAGTATCCCCGAAAGAAGTGAGAGTCGGAGAAGAATTTGAAACTATCAGGTCATATCCGGGAGTGGGATTGCCACTGGCGATCACGTCTGAAAATCCTAGAACTTCCTGAGAATACTCTTCACAAGCTAATTCAACAACGTCGATTCGATTCGCCGTCATATCATTATAATTAACCGAGTATCTCGAAGTTTGATCTAGATTATAAGTAATGGCCTCATTTCCTACTCGAAGGGTTAATTCACCTTCGTACACGTCTATCAAAGCACGACTGGTCTTAAGAAAACACCTCCCGAGAATTAGAGGTACTCGAGGGTCTGGTTCAAAATCTACGACCACGAAGTCGGCTGGAAACTGGAATACACCAACTTTAACGTTGACATCTTTAGCAATACCAATTGGTCGTGAGATCGAACGGTCCGCTAGTTCTAGTGTCATGCACGTTGGAGTCAAGTCTGGAAGGTTAAGCTTTTTCCACACGGAAAATGGCATGAGATTTATGCTAGCGCCAAGATCGGCCAAGGCTAAGCACTCATCCATTCCGGGAAATTTACATGGAATAAGGAATCTGCCGGGGTCACCAAGTTTTTCGGGTAACTTGTTAAGTATGACCGCCGAGCAATGTTCGTTCAAAGGGGTTCTAGCCATCTCACTAAGCTTTTCTTTATTTCCAATTAAGGCTTTAAGAGTTGAAGCAAACTTGGGCATTAGAGTCAAAGCATCCATGAAACTAATTTCGAAACTCATATCTTTGAAGATTTCGTAGAATTTCTCTTTTTGTTCATTAGCATTCTCACGGTGCCTCTCATCATTTCGCCTTGAAGGATAAGGAATTGACGGTTTTGGGTTAGGCATCGGTGCACTAACTGGAGCAACATCTGGCTCAGAAACTGGATTTTGTTTTATTGGAAGCCGGTAGGTTGGACGTCCTTCGTAATTTCCGTTATTAGTAGGAAAAATCGTGTCCTTTGTCACCTCGGTTCTACGTTCCACTACTTGAGGAGAAGAAGTAGTAGTCGTAGGTCCTTGATAAGCAACCCCGCTTCGGGTAGTAATACCCTTCAAGTCTTCCTTTAGATTAGTAACCGTGTTACTTGGAAGAGAACCTGAACTTGAAGTTGAAGCGGTATTGGAATTTACGAACTTAGAAAGCATTTTCGTTAAATTTGTCATCTGGTTTTGTAAACCTTGGCCTTGATTTTTCATATTCCTTAATATTGCATCATTAGCCTTGACATAATTCTCAAAATTGGTTTTTGAAACAACTTGCATTTGCGGAGCGGGAGCTTGATAAGGGTGAGCTTGGTAAACCGGCGGTTGACTAGTCGGAGGTTGGTAAACTAAACCTGTAAATTATTTCCACCACGGTTTTAGAATTGATAAAGGGTCCTCGATTTTGGTTGAAATTATTCCTTGATCTGATTGACAACGGTTTGATTGTTTTGGTGAAATCGGAGGAAAACCAGGAGGTCGGATTGATTTGCCAAACCATCGAGTCTAGAATTGTATTTGCCTTGATTAAAGTTAGCTGCACAGCTTGTGAAATGTACTGCTTGAATGTTGTCTCGATAAACATTGCCATCGTGGCTGGACAATCTCTATAAGAATGAGCACCTCCACAAGTTAACATCAACTCGCCTCGACTGCTTTAACGGGCAACGGGAGCTTGGCTTTTTGGTTTGTCGATAACATAGTCTTCATCATATTCTTCAGTCATAAAACTTCGGTTGTAAGAGGAGCAACATAGGTGAAATGTTCCGCAGGTAGATGAATTCGACTTACTTTGGCAACGACTTTGCCGTTAGCTTCGTGAATTAACGAACCTGGATTTATACCCTCGATAGATTTTTCAAGCATTCACAGCTCTTATCCAAAAATTTCCCCCCACAAATTCACGAATCTTATCATTAGCATTCAAAGCATTGTAAAACGTATCTAGTTGATGTAATTCTGAAAATCCCGTGATTGGGCATCTCGAAGAAGGGTCATTAAATCGATCCCAACCTCGTATAACGATTTCGTCAAATCTTTGTTTGAAATCATCATTATTTCGTTTCGAAGATATGTCCGTTTTTGAAGGAGGAAAGAATTGATTAATGAATTTTAAAACAATATCATCCCATGTCAAAATTGATCGAGGAGGTTCGTTCTCTAGCCAAATCCGGGCTGAACCTTCGAGAGAAAATGGAAAAAGCATAAGCTTAATTGAAAGTGCGCGGATGTCTGAGAATCCTCATCTCATCAGCTGATAGTAATTTATGAACTAGACGGATGGGACATGTGATCCTCTTTATCATGTATGAAAAACTGCTTAGTTTTTGAACAAGATTGATCAAAACCATGCTTTACCAAAATTAGCCTTGATTTTAGAATTAACGATTGCAAGTCTCGCAACCCCTCAGTGTGGTGCTAAGTGGAGCAATACCGCCATAGTCCGATTATCGGCCATCGGAACTAGGGGAGGATTATCAAAAGGTTCTTCTAAATTAAATGGTTCTACAACAGCCGGTGGGGCTTGTTGTTGACGGTTAAGGTTGCGGGTTTGAGAACGAGTGCGCATGCACAAAGTAGAAAAAGAAAATTTAAACTAATTTTAAAAAAAATTTTTTTTTAACAATCTATTTTAACGGATAACGAGATAGACAACTTGAACCAAATAATCAAATTTACTTCACGGCAGCTCTTTAAAAAATTTACATGAGAGACCTGGTGACGCGCGGTATTTCCGTAAATGTCACAAAGAGACAAATTTTTTAAATCTTTGATTCGAGTTGGGAACTTACTAATGGATAATACCTCAATTGAAAGTATTATTTGTTGGTAATCTTTTACCAACTTTGTTTATTTTATATTTTTTTTATGGACAGTTTTTTTATTTTTGATTTTTATATGATAAATATACTAAAAAGAAAAGAAAATATTTTTTACTTTTTATATTTTATAATAATTTTTTGTATTTTTGAATTTTAAACAAAAACAAAACTTTCGAAAACGAAAGGGTCTTCAAATCACGATCAACAAACGCAAACGAAAGAATCTTAATCACAGATCCGGCAGCGCGCAAGAAATGTGAATGCTATAAAGTCAACACACGTAATAATAAAATATATAATATGATGGAAAATTACCAAATTACCCTTGAGGACAAAGGTAAAAAAAATCTTCACAAATATATATAATATAATACGTATATTAACCGGGAAGTATGATTCCCGGGTCGTTATTCCCCAACGATTTGTGAAATTGAAACCACATTTGTTGTTCGGACAATTATTTGAATTGGAAACAAAAATTAATTTGATTATCTACTTCTACAAATTAAAATAAGCAAATGATAACAACTAAGCATGAAAACAAATACGAGAAATTAAACTTTAACAAAAAACGCAAAACGAGAACCTTAAATTGCAAATAAAAACCCTAAATTTCCAAAATTATACCTAAAATGAATTTTTCTTTTTAAAAAGAATCTAATTGACTAAAAAGTAAGTTTAAAGAAAACTAGAACAAAAACGGAGTTGAAATGAGCTTAAAAACACAAAAAATGTAAACGGGAACGAATCCCGTTCTTTAAAAAATGAAATTTTGCAATTTTAACCCTACGAAATCAAAACTAATTTTCCTAGAAACTTATTGATAAAATAAAATTTTCTAAAAAAGATTTATATTTTTTTGATTATTTTTCTATTTTTTATGATTTTTTAAAGTTTTTAATAATAATAAATGTTTAAAAATACTAAACAAATTATAAAAATTCTAGAAAAAATACAGAAAAAAGTTTAAATTAAATAGAACCTAGGAAAAATAAGCTTGATTACACAGCTTATCGAATAAGCTGTGTAATAAGCTATAACAGCTTATAAGCTAAAATGGGGAAAACGTGTATAAGAATTAAACTTTGCAAAGTATAGATGAAGTACGCGCGTGAGCGCGCCCGTGGCGCTTGGGTAAGTTGGAATGTGAGTTGTGTGTTATAAAAGGTTTGAGGGTGTTTGAGGTCGGAGGTTCGAGTTCTTGCTCACCCTCGCATTTCAACTTTCTCCCTTTTTTATTTTACAAACTTATAAAAGCAAAGTTGTAGAAAAGTTGAAAATAAGCACTTTTAATAAAAGAAATTTTTTATGAAAAGCCCTAAATAAGCTATAAATTAGCTTAAAAGACAGGAAAAACACAACAACTACTTTTTTGTTTTTTTTTCAAATCTAGAAACTGAGCAAAAGAACTAAAATAAGCTAAAACTCAAGAACAAAAAGCACTCTTATACTAAACCTAACCTAATAAGCTAGTCCAAACTAAAAACAAGCAAATTAAGCCAGAAATAGCTTAAAAACAGATTACTACAACTTAATATTTTTTTTTGGCTTTTTTTCAAAATCTTAAAGGCTAACAACTAAATTAAGTAACACTAAAAGTTTTAAAGCTAATTATTGATCCAAAGCCCGAACCTAATAAGCTAAAATGAACAAAAATAGAGCACAAAGTAACCGAATCCATAAGCTGAAATTCACAATAACAGTTATAGAAAACCTTTAAAAGCCAAACAGTCCCTAAAAGGGATCTTTGAGCTTATTGTTTAAGCTAACAAAAAAAAATGAAGGACTTATTTATTGAACTTTATATTTTCTTAAAGCTTGACGAGTGCTTTTTTTGAACAATCTTTCAAAAAGATTTATACAGGAAAACAAGAGCTGATTGGAAAAAAAAAGCCTTTGAAAACACAACTTTAGCGCGACGCCGATTATGCTTACTTTAGTGATTTGAAAGTTGAAAACAAAAGCTATTTTGCAGTTTGAAACAAATAATCAAAATAGCTAACTTTCAAAACCAATTTTGAAAAAGATTATAAATGACCTAAAAACTTATTTATTAATGAAAAGCAAAAGCTAAAACTATTTTAAACTCTCTATAAATTAAGCTACAAAAATGAAATTTGTCTAGTATAACTGCTAGATTGCAGTTGACACATTATGGCCAAAAACTTAAACTAGACCAAAATGCAGGCCTATTTTAAATGACTTCTACACTCTTTTAACTCAAACCTAGATGCAAATTAAGCAAAGGCACAAGCTAATAATGCAATTAAAACTAGACAGATTTGAGCTTTTATGATACTTACTATTGAAAACTTAGCTAACACAAATCTAACTTATAAAAAATAGCCCTTGAACTAAACCTAAAATTTGAATCTAAATAAACACAAAAACCAAAGAGTCCAAAAAAAAGCACTAACCTATGGTAGTGTGTTTACAAAACCCAACACGTCCCTTTAACCAACCCAAAATCATTTAAACTTGAGAATAAGAGATCTAGTGATACAACATAGAAACCAGCTACCCAATAACTTGTACAACCACAAGAAACATAAGTGAATAAGCCAAAATTACCAAAATAGTATTAGTTGGTATTTTGTGTTTTGGGAATCTATAAGCTATGCTACTAATAATTTTGATATGACAGATTAAAGATCAATATAGAGCAAAACTAAGATCCATACTACCAACTATGAAAAACAAGATATAAACTCACTTAATAAACATAATAAGAAAAGATTAAGCACACATAAGCTAATTATAAGCAGATTAAGCAACTATTAAGCTAGATATTTAAGACAAAAATAGAAATAAGGGACTTACAATTGACTTAGCTAAACAAAGGCTATAAAAGGCTCTAATGAGCTGTCTACAAGCTCTAACTTATCAATGATAAGCTAGTAAAAGTCCCATAAGCTCTTCCAGTGTAAGCTTATCATCCAAAAGCTCAAAATCCATTAAGCAAGGGTAATTGTCTGATTTTAATGGTTTAAATAGATTAAATGTTTATCATTAGCTTAATTTGAGCTTAGAGACTCAAAGAGCTTATAAGGAGCTTATGAGAGCTTATGAAACAGTAATCATGAGTATGAGGATTTGTAAAAGCTTAATAATGAAACAATATTAAGTAAAAGTGAAAAATGATTTCATTAATAGAGAACAGATTACAATACTTGGAAATGAAGATTACAAAAACTTTTTAATAAGAAAAATTACATTTTAAGTAAAATGATTACAAAAGCTACTTAAGAAAACTGTAAAAAAATGTAGAAAAGAAAATATGTGTGTGTGAATGTGAGAGGCTTTTTATAGCCTTCAGAAAAGCTTCTAGTTCTTGGAGTTCGTTAGACACTCCCATAAATCCCTCCCCTTCATTCTTCTCAATCATTGGCTCTCTAATCTTGGCCCTTGGATCATTAAGTGAGCACACGGATTGCCAGCGTGGCAATCCGTGTGTCAGGGTACTTGTGCTTCTTCTACACACAATTTTTGGTCGAAATCCCACTTGATTGGTTGAGATATTCTTAGAGAGATGCGCGCGCGTGTCCTTCCTTTTGGGAATTGGCCAATGAGAGCATCATGTGACGTTTAACTCTGCCAAGGTGTCCTTTTTCACTTGAATTGCGTAGCCATGTCACCAATTTGGATTTACCCCTTGATTTGAGCTTGAGGTAAAACGGGGAAGATGATGAACAGTTAAAACTGTTTTTCCCGCGTTTTACCTTTTATAAAAGGAGTGGGAGTTTGACTTTTCTTTGACCCGGGTTAAAATCGTTTAACTTTGGGCTTATGTAAAGGTTTTGGGCCACGGGGTAAAGTTAACAGGCTTGGGCTTGGTTATATAAAAAGGATAGATAACGGGTGTTAACTCTTATAATAAAAAGAGTTAACACCGTTAGGGTTTAGGGATTATTTTTGCAATTTGGTTTAACTTTGAGGGACTGTTTTGGGAAATTTGGGTTTTGTCATTTTGTGTGTTGACTTTGGTTGACCAAGGGTTGACCAATGGTTGACTTTGAAAGCATTCTTCCGGCTCTTGTACACTCTTTTCCATTCCCGTGTCCGTGTTTGTCCGGTTTTGACCGTTTTCTTGAGATTTTTGCATTATCCGTACCTACACAATCACAAAAACAAAACAAGCAATATACAAGCATTTTAAGCACAATTTTGTCTTTTTAGGGCCTATTTTTATATAAAAAGGATATGTGTTTTCACACATATCAATCTTCAATTAGAAGATGCTGAAGGAATTGAGTGTCTACCCAATGCTAATATTTTTGAGCAACTTGCTTTAATGGGATATAAAAAACCTTCACAGAAACTTACATTCTACAAAGCTTTCTTTTCTCCTCAATGAAAGTTTTTTATTCATACTAGTCTGCAATGCCTAAGTGCTAAGTCTACTGCATGGAACGAATTTAGTAGCATTATGGCCTCTCTAATAATCTGCTTAGCCACAAACCAGAAATTTAACTTTTCTAAGTATATCTTTGAAAGTATGGTGAAGTATGTGGATAGAAGTGTCAAATTTCTAATGTATCCAAGGTTTGTGTAAGTATTTCTAGATAAACAAGTTGGTGATATGTTTACTCATGATGAAATTTTTGTTACACCCTCTCACACAAAGAAGGTATTTGGCAATATGAAAAGGGTTGGGAAAGGATTCTCTGGAGCAGTTACACCCTTATTTCTAACCATGATGGTTCAAGCTCAAGAAGAAATGGGTGAAGGTTCAGCTATGCCAACTAATCCCCATCACACACCCATCATTCAACCATCAACATCACAACCTCAGAAGAAACAATCTAGGAGAAAACAGAGAAAAGACACTGAGATTCCTCAGTCCAGTGGTCCTACAGAGCCTATAGCAGATGAGGTTGTCAATGAGGAAAATGTACCTACACAGTCCAATGACCCACCTCTCTCAAGATTTAACACACTTGGAAGTGGGGAGGATAAACTAAAACTTAAGGAATTGATTAACCTTTGTACAAAACTGTCTAATAGAGTTCTTGACTTAGAGACAACAAAGGCGGCTCAGCAAAGAGATGCTAGTTGAGGAAGAGAGTCAAAAAGCTGGAAGGAAAGGAAAGTTAAAACTCAGGATGAAAAGATTATTCAAGATTGGTAGATCTGCACAAGTTGTTTCCTCTGAAGATGAAGGTTTAGGTGATCAGGAGGATTCATCCAAATAGGGGAGGAAAATAGATGACATTGACCAAGATGCAGAAGTTATATTGGTTGATGAAACTTAGGAGAGGTATGATGATGCTCAAATGTTTGATACATATGTTTTTAATGGTGAAGAAGTGTTTGTTGCAGAGCAAAGTGAAAAAGTTGTTGAAGAAGTAGTTAGTACTGCTGAAGTTAGTGCTGCTGCAACAATTACTACTGAAGAGATCACTTTGGCTCAAGCATTGGCTGAATTGAGGAGTGCAAAACCTAAGGTTGTGGTACAAGAGCTAGTGCAGAGTACAACCACAACAGCACCCTCAACAATACCCAGAGCAAAAGGGATTGTTTTTCATGAACAAGAGCAAGCTCCTACACCGATAGTTTCTTCACAAGAACCAACACAGGTCAAGGACAAGGGTAAAGGCAAAATCGTTGAAGAAGAACCTGTGAAGAAAATGTCTAAGAAAGAGCTACTCAAGCTTGATGAAGAACTTGCTTTCAAGTTACAAGCTGAAGAAGAAGAACAAGCAAGACCTTGCAATAGGAGAAGGCTGAGAAAGTTGAAGAAGCCAACATTTCATGGGATAATGTGCAAGCAATGATAGAGGCTGATAGGTTATTGGCTGAAAGATTGCAAGCAAGAGAGCAAGAAGAATTGACAGATGAAGAGAAGACAAGATTGTTTGTAAACACCTTAAGAAGAGAAGAAACACTTGCAACATGAAGAGCTCAAGAAAAGAGGAACACGCCCACCAACTAAAGCAAGACAAAAGGAAAGTACAAATGTCAACTTAGCTAAAAAATATGGTTGTACAAGCAAAGTCATTAAAGAACAATTCATTTATAGAAATTCAGAAGTTATTTGATAAAGCCATGACAAGGGTAAACATGTTTGTTGATATGGATACTGAGTTGGTGAAAGAGAGCTCAAAGAAAGCTGAAGAAGAGATGGCACAAGAAAGTAGTTCTAAGAGAGCAGGAGAAGAGCTAGAACAAGAGGTAGCAAAGAAACAGAAAATGGAAAGAAGATCTCTCTAGAGAAAAGAAGGATCTATAAACGAATGCTTGAGATTGTTTAAGATTATGAAGGACAATTGATTTTATAAGGCACCTAGCTACCGGAATCCTGCACCCATTGTAAATTTCCTAGATTCAATAGAAAAAAAGGCAGAAGCTATTATGAAATAAATAATAGCTGATTTGAAGTGCCAAGACTTACCTTATATTTAGGTCCAACTCTTAAAGGGATTTTGATAAGAAGACTTGGAAAATCAGTGGAAGTTGATTTAATGTCCTAAGCAATGGATACAAGGCCTTAAGAAGGCTATGTGAAAGAGTGATGTGGGTGATCTAAAGACTATGTTTTGAACATGAATGTGAGAATATCTAGTATGGAGGAATTTTACAAGAATGAAAAGTAATGCCTAGGAGCTATATGGATTTCCCCTGTGGAATACACAGGTTTTCAAGATATGCATGTCTAGGTAAAGCTAGGATAATAAGTGGATTTCCCCTTACACCTGCAACAATCACCGATATGTTAAATAAGAAGCTGCAATCTGACTATTGGAATGAAATGTGTTATCAGCTTCTTAAGCTTATGACAAAATAACTCAAGAAACAATGAAGTATTTAGAGCGACCTCTTGGGTGATTATGAAGCTTTTTAAAGAAGAAGAAACTCTGAGCTTTTTTGAGATAGAATATCAAGGTTTAAAGGGAGGCGTGTTGGGAATTAAAAGCCCTTTGATGCTGTTTGGGGGGGGATGTTATTACTTCGGGCTAATGGAATTAAAGTTGTTTAAGGATGAGACTGTTGCTAAAGTAAGAAATTAATTGGTTGTTAGTAAATCTTAATGAAAAATATGCTAAATAGCTAGTAACTTCTAGTGCAAGTTACTACTGCTATGTATTTCGACTGCGAGTTACTAACAGCTAGTATAAGTTACTACTCACTGCTAGTATAAAGTTACAATACTAGTAATATGTTACATGCAAGTACTTTTGCAGTGTTACTTAGTACTGCTGATAAGATTGAAGAAAACTTTTCTAAGTAGTTAAAATGCTGCATGTAACATAGTTTAGTGCTCTGGTACACAGAAGTAACTACTGGTTGGTCTAGAACGTTTACAACTACTTAATATTACCACCTGCTGAAGAGTTTATATGTTGATAGAGAAAAGATCAAAGACTTATCAGAGAAAAGATAAAGATTGCTTATGTGATAAGTATGAGATATTTTTGTTAAAGATACGTATATATTTTATTTTGTTTAGAAGATCATGTTAATTAGAAAAATATGGTAAGCCGTTAAGGATTCCTTTAGTGTATAAAAGGAGGTCCTAGGGCATAGAGGTAGAAATCTAGAAATCGTTTGTTTTAATATTGATATAGCTTCATTATTGTTTCATTGAGGCTGAAAGTTTGGTAAACTATTTGTTATTAATCTTAGCTACTAAGGATGCATCCTTAATCAACATCGCTACCAACAACATATCTACCAAGGCTCTCAAGGCATCATGCAATACAACTAAGGCAGCATGGCAAACACTTAGCAATCAACGACAATCTAAACCTTAATGCTCGCAAGCATTCTCATACCCCATTACCACGTGAAGTTACATATTACGCAATATGTACATTCAAAGTCAATTCATTTTTAGGTGGTCTTAGACTTCACATATTCCCTCCCTTTCCCCTAACATAACATAGGAAAACTACCCCCATCATTTCATAGTCCTTCATGAATTAGGCATAGTTGATCAGGCTATGCGTAATTTAGGACAAACTATGAACTGCTCAGGCTAGTTAACTTTCGCCATGTTTGAGGTTTTTCAAAAACTCTTGTTGGTTATAGTTGCGTTTTTATTTTAAAAAAAACGAGCATTCTACATAACCTTGGCTCTGATTACCAATCTGTCACACCCCGACAACGGCAGAAACACGGGATGCGACGATATAGTTACATCGCACAAGATACAAGATCATACCATTAAATTTACAAAAGATCCAGATTTATAATAGTTACAAGTTTACATTTTAGAATTTAAAATGTACAAGTCTCAAGTTAACACCCCACATGTGTACTTCTTAAATTTTCCATATCTCCTGATTTACCTTGGTTCGTAACACACCTGAAATTGATACTTGAAAAGGTCAACAATAATATTGGTGAGCTCGTAAATTTGAAGAAAACCGTACTACAAAATGAACAGTAATGCAGTAGAATATAACTATAATGCAGTAGATTAGATTTGTAATGTATTTATAATTTTTTTACTACATTACAATTTTATTTCTACTGCATTATAGTTTGTAAGCTATTGTCTGTGATGTGGTAGAGTAATGCCTGTAATGCAGTAGGGTTCTAAGGTTGTTCATAGAGATGATTTAGTTTAAAAAAGGGCTTGGCGTTTTTTTAGAAATCAATTTTGTTTGCGTGCTATTGTCTATGATGTGGTAGAATAATGCCTGTAATGCAGTAGGAATCAAAGGTTCTTCAAAGAGATGATTTAGTCTAAAATATGGCTTGTCATTTTTTCCTAAATCGATTATGTTTGTATGCTATTGTCTGTGATGTGGTAGAGTAATGCCTGTAATGCAATTGGTTTCTAAGGTTGTTCATAGAGATGATTTAGTTTAAAAAGTGCCTTGGTGTTTTTTTGAAAATCGATTTTCTTTCCCTGCTATTATCTATGATGTAGCAGAGTAATGCCTGTAATGCAGTAGGTTTCTAAGGTTCTTCATTCAGATGATTTAGTCTAAAATGTGGTTTGTCATTTTTTTGCGAAATCGGTTATGTATGTATGCTATTTCCTATGATGTGGTAGATTAATGCCTGCAATGCAGTAGGTTTCTAACGTTGTTCATAGAGATGATTTAGTTTAAAATGTGGTTTGGAGTTTTTTTGAAAATCAATTTTGTTTGTCTACTATTGGCTATGATGTGGTAGAGTAATGCCTATAATGCAGTAGGTTTCTAAGGTTCTTCATAGAGAGGATTTAGTCTAAAATGTGGCTTGTCATTTTTTTGAAATTGATTGTGTTTGTATGCTATAGTCTGTGATGTGGTAGAATAATGCATGTAATGCAGTAGGTTTCCAATGTTGTTTATAGAGGTTATTTAGTCTAAAATGTGGCTTGCCATTTTTTCTGACATCGATTGTGTTTGTACGCTATGTT
Organism: Tanacetum coccineum; assembly: GCA_026074375.1. Taxonomy (NCBI): domain Eukaryota; kingdom Viridiplantae; phylum Streptophyta; class Magnoliopsida; order Asterales; family Asteraceae; genus Tanacetum; species Tanacetum coccineum. Next base: position 27,038 of record BQNB010045198.1, read on the forward strand.
CTGTGATATGGTAGATAATGCCTATAATCCAGTAGGTTTCTAAGATTGTTGATAGAGGTGATTTAGTTTAAAATGTGGTTTGTCATTTTTTCAGAAATCAATTTTGTTTGTATATTATTGTTTGTGATGTAGTAGAATAATGCATGTAATGCAGTAGGTTTCTAAGGTTCTTCATTGTTGGGAATTATGTTTTCCTAACTTAGTACCGTTAGTAATAATAGTTAGTACTGATGCTTATAGTTAGTACTGACAGTACAAAATGTTAAGTATTGATCAGTTAGTTAGTACGTTAGTAGAAATTAGTTAATAAGTATTATAGGATTGTATGAGATATTTTAGGAAATTGATATGTATTATCTTTTTGCGTTTGTAAGCCTGTTAGGGGTTTTTTATCCTTGGTTTATAAAAGGATCCCTCTGGGCATAGTTAGAGATACGAGCTTAATACATCTCATACAATCATATCTCATAGTTAGTAATCTGTAATCACTAAAAGCAGATTAATAGAAATTATTATTTAGTTTTTCATTGTTCTTCTTAGTACTTGTGTTAAGATTCCGCATTAGCACATAGTATTCATAGTCAGTGTTTCTATATAGTCAAACTGTATTTATACAACTTGGCTATCATCCTTAATAGGTTGCAGAGGTCTATTCAGTTTGGGACTCACAAGTGGTATCAGAGCCTGTGAGAAACTCTGAGTAAGAAGAACAAACAAATCCGTATACTCTCAATCCTACAAAACTAAAACATGTCTGCATCACAAGATGGAATTCCACTACCCACCACCACCTTCCACCATCATCATCACAAACACTAAAACAACCAAACTTCCTCATACTGTATCAACCATCAAACTTCTTTCTCAAAAAGGGAGATGAGAATATGTTATATTGGGCCATGAAAATGGAACATTATTTCGGCTCATACCAGATATCAATCTGGGAAGTATACAAAATGGGGAATGGTCTTGTATCTATCACCATGGTACACAAGGACAAATCAAGGTTCTGCCTCCAAGAACTGCAGAAGAAATTGTAGCCAGAGAAAGAGAAAGAAAAGCAAGGACCACTTTGCTTATGGCTCTACCAGAAGATCATCTTGCTAAATTTCATAAGATGACTGATGCAAAAGAGAAATGACAAATCAAAGAAGATGCAGAAGTATATCTTGAAGCAACAGTTTGAAGGATTTTCTGTATCAAACTCAGAAGGGCTTCATAAGGATATGACAGAGTTAGTTCCAAAGTCTTTGAGGTCAATTTGAGATTCGTGGTGCAGGTTGTTCACTGAGGATTGCAAACTCAGAAATTATTAGATTTCTACCTTCTGCCTGGTCTCAAGTTTCCTTAATTATAAGGACCTAATCCCGGAATTTCGTGGACAGTTCCCAGCTTTGATGATCTGTATAATATCTAAGAGTCTTTGAGAAATGATGTAAAAGGCTCTATCTGCATCATCATCTAGACGCAAAATGTAGCATTTGTCCTTGAGAAAAACCAGCATAGTAGTACTAATGATGTTAGTACCCTTATAGTGCTTCTAATCCTTCTGGTCAAAATTCATAGTATGAACAAACATCATCATACTCCTTGCTTGCTAATCAATCAAGTTGCCCTCAACTGGATCATGAGGACTTAGAACAACTTGATGAATATGACTTAGAAGAAATGGACTTGAAATGGCAAGTAGCCATGATTTCAATGAGAATGAAAAAGTTTTACAAAATAAGACTGGTAGAAAGCTTACAATTTGATGCAAAGAAACCAGTGGCTTTGATAAAACCAAAGTTGATGCTAAATTGCCACAAGACAGGGCATTTTGCTAGAGAGTGTAGTATCAATGGAAATCAAGGGATTAATAGGAGGAGTTTATGCTTGGAACTCTGGAAATAAAGGATTGGGAGCTGAACTGGAAAGAAGGATGACTCTAAAGCATTGGTGACCATTGATGAAGAAGGTGTAGATTGGACCAGTCACTCAGAAGAAGATGAATGTTATGCTTTGATGGCTTGCAACAGCTCAGAATCAGACACAGAGTTAACTTCCTGTTCAAATGAGTGGTTTAAAAGAGTCTTATGATAAGCTTTAAAAAACTGTTTGATGCTAGAGGGAGAACAACTTATTGATGCAAGTCATAGAAAATAATGGCATAACTCAAGGTCTTATAAAGAATGTTGAAGCACAATTAGTTGCTCGATCAAAACAAAGGACAACTGTTGTGGTTATGAACAAAAGATAAAATTTATATGAAAATAGATTTAGATGATTTAAAACAGATGTCTAACATACCATAAGAAAACTTTTTGGCAAGAAGCTATGAAAGGAAAAAGAAGATTTAAAAGCTAAAGTAAGGAAAATTGGCCATATTCTTCTAAAATCTTGGTAAACTTCTTAATACCAAATGAGTGGCTAATGATAAATTTGGGCCTTGGTTATGGGGATCAAGATATGATGGTATTTTGATGCTATGAAATGAAGTGTTTACCAGAGTGTTTTTAATTGATAGGAGAGTGAGTTAGAAAAAACAAACCTTTGTATGATAGATTTGTTATGCAGGAGAATGCATGATGTACCCCTACCCTATGACAGGAAATTATATGCCATATGGAATGATTTGAAGTAGATTACTCACAATTTTACATATGGTCCAAACATACTTCAACCTAGTAAATCTGAAACCCAAACCAAGGAAATTTTGATTACCTGTGAATCTCAACATTAGTAAGAACCCTATGATATTAGTGTTGAACCGGTTTTCTGTTAATGAATCTAATGTAGAATGTCAACTAAGGTCTGGTCTGTTGCTCCTATCATTGAGGAGTTATGAATCAGATAGTGAAGATAAGTATGTTTATACCAACTAAAGAACAGGAAAACATAGTTTGCTTAACCAGCAAGTAAAAAACTACTAAGGGAAAACTGTTAAGAATCAGTACACACATAGTAAAAATCCTAAAGCTGACAACAAATAGTTAGGGTATGGGTTTACTGCAAGAGCATATTTTGTATGTGGAAGTCTTAATCATCTAATCAAAGATTGTGATTTCCATAAGAAGAGGATGGCTAAGCAAGCTGAGTTAAACAATGGGTTGAACAGGAATTCTAGACAATAGGAGATAAGGCAAATTTGGAACAATGTGCAAAGAGTGAATAAACAAAACCAATTTGTTCCGTCAGCAATATTAACTAGAACTGGCAAAATTCCAGTTAATACTGTTAGAACTAGCAGTACTAAGAATATTAGTACTGCTAGGCATAATCCTATTATGAATAGAGTTAGACCAGCAAACGTTTTTCACAAACCTCATTTCACCATTTTCAAGGCCTTTAAATAACACAACAGCACTTAGAATAAATTTTTCAAAACAAAAGTAATTACTGCTAAGGTAAATGCAGTTAGTGCTGTTGGGGGGGAATGGGATACTGTGGTTAAGCCCTTCAGCAGGTTGCTAATTGGAGCAAAAAGACACAATTGGCACAATGTCTCCTAATTCAATGGGTGGATCCTGTCATTAGGAATTGTTTCACTTTCTAAGATCCACTAGGCAGACTCAAGCCCAAACAAGCTAGGGGTCCCTTTAATGAGAAACAAATCTCATTAATTTGATGTGCAGGATTATCCAAATAGATCGCTTTACAGAATAAAGGAATTGTTGACCAGTGGATGTTCCAAGCACATGGTAGAAACAAGGCTTACCTTGCTGATATCAAGACTACTTTAAAGGTGGCCCCTCGTTGCGTTGGAGGTAGTAAAGGTTACATAACTCGTAAAGGTAAAATAAAAATAGGAAAGTTAGATTTTAAGGATGTGTGCTTTGTGAAAGAACTTCTGCATTTCAATCTCTTTTCAGTATCACAAATGTGTGATAAAAAGAACAAGGTTCTGTTTACTGACTCTGAATGTCTGTTTTGTCTCCTGAATTTAAGTTCTGATGAAAATCAAGTATTTACTCTTAGAATCCCCAGACAATAAATTTTTTCTTGTTTATAATTTTCATTTTAGAGAACATTGTTCTTAGGAGGATTAGCTTGTTTAATTGCAAAGGCCACAATTGTTGAATCTAGACACAAATGGCATAGGAAGGGTTGGGTTCATGTTAACTTTTAAAAATCTAAACAAAAACTTGTGAAGGGAACTTGTAAGAGGGCTATACCTTCAAAGATTTTTCAAAATGACCACACTTGTGTTGCTTGTCAGAAAGGAAAGCAACACAAGGCCTCCTATAAGGCCAAATCAGTGAGCTCTATTAGCCACTCCTTACAACTTCTTCATATGGATTTGTTTAGACCTACATCTGTAAGGAGCTTAAACCATAAGACTTATTGCCTGGTAATCACTGATAATTTTAGCAGGTATTAGTTGGGTGTTTTTCTTAAAAACTAAGATTGAAAACTATGAATCCTTACAGACATTTATAAGACAAATTGGTGAACAATTGAATTCAAAAAAAAGTTTAAAACTATTAGATGTGATAATGGTACAGAATTCAAGAACAAGGATGTTATTGAATTCTGTGGGGTTAAAGGGATCAAGAGGGTATTCAGTTAATTCCTAAATCACAACAAAATGGAGTTGCTAATAGAAAGAACAGGACCATTATTGAGGCAGCTTAGGCTATGCTATGCAGATTCATTTTTACCTAACACTTTTTGGGCTGAGCAGTTAGTTACTGTTGTTATGTTTCTAATATAGGGTATTAGTGACCAGCCTCAAATAAGGACACCTATGACTTATAACTGTTTAAATACTCACAATTATAAGTTATATAAGAACTTTTGGGTGCATGTGAACCATATTTGAATACCATTGACCACCTGGGCAAGTTTGCTGGGAAATCAGATGAAGGGTTTTTAGTTGGGTATTCTCTACAAAGCAAGGCTTTTAGGGTATATAATTTAGAAACCAAGAGAGTTGAAGAAAACTCGCACATAACTTTCTTAGAGAATAAACCAAATGTTGCAGGAAAAGGACCAACTTGGCTATTTGATCTTGATTATTTAACTGATTCTATGAATTATCAACCTGTAAGATCAGAGAATCAAGCTAACAAACCATGCATGGTCTACAAGAAGCTAATCATATGCAGGTACATAAGACATTATTTGATGCAGGGGACTTTGAAAAAGATGATGATCTGCTCAACATGCTTTGTTTACTGTAATTTGGTCTTCTTATTCTTCAACGATCAATCCTGTGCAAACAGAAGACAGATGAGAAAAACCCAAGTGGATAAGGTAGAACAAGTCTTTTTAGATGAATTGGAAAAGACTTAAAGATGACAAGAAAAAGATTGATAATGATGAAGCTGACAGCTTCAGGAGGAGTTGCACAAGAAACTAAGAATTTGCTTATACAAGCAGGAGCTGCTAAGGCTAGCAGTACTAACATAGTTAATACTGTTAGCACACCAGCTAAAGCTAGCAGTACTAACATAGTTAATACTGTTAGCACACCAGTTAGTACTGCCAGTCCTTATGATGGACTATCTCTCTCTGATCCAACCAATCCTGAACAAGATGATTCAGAAATACCTGCACTTGAGGACATTTATCAAAATCCTACTGATGGTATTTTTACTAATTCATCTTATGATGATGAGGGTGTAGTGGCTGATTTCACAAACTTGGAAACTGTTGTGAATGTTAGTCCTATTCCCACATCAAGGATTAACTCTTTTCATCCTTCAGCTCTTATTCTTGGAGATCCAAACTCAGCAGTTCAAACAAGAAGTAAAGTGAATAAAAGTTCTAGAGCCCATGCTTTTGTTAGCTATGTTCAAAAGCAAAGGAGAAATAATCATAAGGACTTCCAGCATTGTTTATTTGCTTGTTTCTTTGTCTCAAAATTGAACCCAAAGAAGATTTCAGAAGCACTTGAAGATGAAAGTTGGGTTGATGCTATGCAAGAAGAATTGCTGCAGTTCAAGATTCAGAAAGTTCTGGCTTCTTTAGGACTTGCCTTTATGGGGAAGAAGGCATTGGAACAAAATGGGGGGGGGGTTTTTTTATAGAAATAAGAAGGATGAGAGAGGAGTTGTTGTCAGAAATAAAGCAAGGTTAGTTGCTTAGGGACATAGGCAAGAGGAAGGGATATATTATGATGAGGTTTTTGCTCCTGTGGCCAGGATTGAAGCCATTAGGATCTTTTTAGCCTTTGCTTCTTATATGGGATTCATAGTCTAGCAGATGGATGTGAAAAGTACCTTTATGTATGGAAAAATTGATGAGGAGGTCTATGTGTCTCAACCTCTAGGTTTTATAGATCCTAAGTATCTTAAGAAGGTCTACAAAGTAGTAAAAGCTCTCTATGGTTTACACCAAGATCCCAGAGCCTGGTATGCTACTTTATCTACTTTCTTGTTGAAGAATGGATATAGAAGAGGAACTATTGACAAGACTCTTTTCATTAAGAAGGACAAAAATGATATCATGTTAGTACAAGTTTATGTGGATGATATTATTTTTGGTTCTACAAAGAGATCTTGGTGTGATGAATTTGAGGCATTAATGAAGAGTAGATTTCAGATGAGTTCTATGGGAGAGCTCACCTTCTTTCTTGGATTACAAGTCAAACAGAAAGAAGATGGTATCTTTATAAGTCAGGATAAGTATGTTGCAGAAATCCTGAAGAAATTTGATTTTGCCAGTGTAAAGACTGCTAGTACACCAATTGAGACCCAAAAGCCTTTAGTCAAGGATGAGGAAGCTAGTGATGTGGATGTACATCTTTATAGATCCATGATTGGCTCTTTAATGTACTTGACTGCTTCTAGGCCTGATATTATGTTTGCAGTCTGTGCTTGTTCTAGGTTTCAGGTCACTCCAAAGACCTCCCATCTAAGTGCTGTTAAGAGAATCTTTAGGTATCTAAAGAGCAAACCCAAACTGGGCCTTTGGTATCCTAGAGTGTCCTCATTTGACCTGGAAGCCTACTCAGATAGTGACTATGCTGGAGTAAATCTTGACAAGAAATCCACAACAGGAGGTTGTTAATTTCTTGGCTGGAGACTTATTTCTTGGCAATGCAAAAAGCAGACAATTGTGGCTACTTCTACTACAGAGGCAGAATATGTTGCTGCTGCAAATTGTTGTGGGCAAGTTCTATGGATTCAAAATCAAATGTTAGACTATGGGTTTAATTTCATGAACACAAAGATCTACATTGATAATGAAAGTACTATATGCATTGTAAAGAATCCAGTATTTCACTCCAAAACAAAGCATATTGCAATTAGGCACCACTTCATAAGGGATGCATATGAGAAGAAACTTATCCAGGTGCTGACAATACACACTGATGACAATGTAGCTGATCTTCTAACCAAGGCATTTGATGTTAGCAGGTTCCAGTTCTTGGTTGATACTATTGGCATGATCAACCCATAAGCTGCATTAGTTAAGGGGAGGCAATATGATTTGTTGTACAGTTTGTATGAAGTGTTCAGTGTGCAAAAGAATCTTGACCATAGTGGTGATTTTCATGAAGTTATTTGGGTTTTAGAGAGACATTGGAAGGAGATATAGAAGGTACTGAAGAACTGTTGTTGCCAAAATTGTTCATTTTTTGGTTAACAAAAGTTAGTACCATTAGTGCAAAGTTAATACCGTTGGGCAAAGATAGTACCGCTATAAAGACGTTGGAGAAAATACCGCCAAGGGTCTAAAGTGTAAATTGAAACGGTTTCTTTGATTTTGGGTTTGTTCAACCTATATAAACCCATCTCGATTGTACAGTTTACTCACGTAAACTCTCTTAATCGCTTTCTTCTATCAAACCCTAATCTTTTACTCATTGTCGCTTCTTAATTCATCAAGGATGGTTGTTCTTGAATCGTGCCCTAAATACAACATGGTCGCTTATTTGGAAAAGATTGATGGAAATACTGAGTTTCATAAGATTATCAGCTTTCTTACACAAAGCTCCATTCACTATGCTCTCACTGTAAGTCCTGTAGTCTCTACTACATTTGTTGAACAGTTTTGGATGCCTGCTAAATCCAAACTAATCAACAATGTTAGGTACATTACTGCCAAAGTAGCTGGCAAGCCTGTGTCTATCTCAGAGGCATCAATAAGAAGTGATCTTCTTTTTAATGATGCTGATGGGATAGATTCTTTGCCAAATCAGGCTATATTTGATGCTATACAGCTAATGGGTTATGAGGGGGATTTAACTGTTTTAACATTTAACAAAGCTCTGTTTTCACCCCAATGGAGATTTCTTTTTCATACAATGAATCATTGTATTAGTTCAAAAAGCACCTCTTGGGATCAAATTCCCACTAATATTGCCACTGCAGTCATTTGCTTAACCTCTAATCAGAAATATAATTTTTCTAAATTAATTTTTGATGGTATGCTTAGACACTTAGATACAAAGAAAAAGTTTCTTATGTATCCACGTTTTATTTTAGTCTTTTTGGATACACAACTAAAGAGTGTCCTGTTAATGCTTTGACAAGTAAAGTTTTCTCCTTTATGGTTAAAAAGGGTAAACATTTTTTAGGGAAAGTCACGCCTCTATTTTCTAACATGTTGGTTCAACCAACAGAGGATGAGGGTGAACAATCAGAAAGACCATCTGAACCATAACTTACACCCTATCCTCCTCACCCAAGTGAGGTTCATGTTGAGCCTCAGTCTGACCCATCACCTAGACCTTCACCTACTACTCATATTCCTGATTCCATTCTAGAGGATTCTGGTGGGAATCATAGAGGTCAATCATCCAGTGATAGATCCCTTTCCGGGAATGAGGGTGATATGACACTTCAAAGTGTATATGATCTTTGTATCTCTTTATGTTCACATGTTACAGATCAAGCCAAACAGATTAAACAATTGAAGGAACATATCAAGAAGCTTAAGAAGAAAGCCAAACCTGTTATTGCACGCCACAAAGCTTGGATAAAGGGTGTCTCCTTGAAGTAAAGATTGGCGGGAAAGAAGTCCTTGAAGAAACACTGGATG